>NW_026500514.1:0-10835 GCF_026875155.1 Cherax quadricarinatus | reverse complement strand
CTTGAACCCCCCTTTTTGGGTAGAAAAATTTTGTAAAGGGATTTTCTTGTCTCAGTGATAGAAAAAAATGGAGTCTAAAAAAATTGCTATGATTTGGTAGAGGGGAACAGGAAGGGGCCGAAAAAAGGGGCTCAAATTCGGGAAAATTTTTGAAGTGTTTATTGCCAGATCGCTAACTTCATGGGAGATAATTTCCCCATAAGTTTTCAATCAAATTTTGTACTTTTGGTGTCTTAGCTCAGGAAAGGATTCATCATTTCAAAAAAATTAAAATTTTTTTTTTTTTTCAAATATTTTTTCGCATTAATAACTTTTTTCAAAAAGGGGGCTTCGACATAAAAAGGTTAAATGGTACAGATTTGATATTTAAATTTTTGACGTTTTAGTTTGGAGCTTGAAAAAAGTTGAATTTGGGATAGACATTTACTAAACAAATAAAATTGCTTTACGGGAAATGAACGTAAAAAAAAGTCTCGGGAAATGGTGTTAAAAAGAAATAAAAAAAAAAATAGTTTTAAGTGTTTTATCTTTATTATGGCAAAAGGTTGAATTAATATTGCATGGTGATCACTTCAAATAATAGTAAGCAGTAATGGTAAACAAAAAATTGTACTAAAGAAAAAAATTTGTATAAAGTAAAAATTGTATAAAGTATAAGGACTGATGTAAATTGGTGGTAAACAAAATTTAATAATTTAATTAAAAAATATAATATAATATATAAAATATATATAATATATAAATATATATATATATTAATATTATATATATATAAAAGAAATATTTTCTTTACAATATTATATTTTTATTAAAAACCTTTGGGATTCAATTTTGCACTGGAGAAATTTTTAGAGCTTAAAAGGGCAAAACGTTTTTAAAAAAGTAAAGAATACCCTAAGAGATATATTTAATTTACAAAGTAAATGGACTGATAGTAAGTGGCATTAAAACAACTTTTACAAGTAATGGGAAATTAAAAGTAAAAAATGTACAAAAGTAAAAAAGTTGTGTAACTTGGGAAAAGCAAATTTTTGCAAGTAGTAATTAATAGTATTTAAAAATGGGGTTTCAAAAGGCGAAATAAATTTTTAAAAAAATTTTTAAGCAAGTAGCAATATTAATTTAAGAAAAATAATAACATAATGTGGCTAATTCCATTAGTAAAAATCACATATACTGAGGTATTTTGATTTTGATTATTAAGAGATAGTACTGTGAAATTTGAAATTTTATGGGAGCAAAACATACACTTCACGTAGGCTTTGGTTTGGACATTGTTTATCAGTCTCTGTGAAATTAGTACCTGAATGCAACATAAAGGGTTATAAACTATTCCACATTGATGGGGTCAACAGGAAGGGTGGTGGAGTGGCGCTGTTTTAAGAGATAATTTAAATTGTTGGTGTTAGACAAGATATAAGATTGAAACATCGGACACAAAATTTCTGTTTTGGCTACAGTTTCTTGAGGGTATTGAAAAATTAATTTGGGTGTGATTTAAAGCCCCCAAAACCCTTGTTAGGGAGTGCAGTAAGCTGCTATGGAACGAAATTCCCATAAGGCATCTAGATATGAAAAATGGGGGTGTTAATGGGATTTTTTTAACTTTAGACAAATTGATTGGAACAACATGACGGGAAAATCTTAAGCCTAGGGACAGTTCAGGATTGCTTTATAAAACAGTTTATACAGAACCAACTAGAGGAAACAACCTGCTTGACTTGGTTCTTGCCAACAAAGAATCATTAATTAATAACTTGAGGTTAATGATGAGTTTGGGGAAAAGCGATCACAAATCATTTGGGTTTCAATATATCATGGAATTGCCCAGATAACTGCAATCAAATCTCGTCCCAGACTTCCGCTTGGCCGATTTCTGGGACTGAAAAATTTAAACCTGGGTGGGCTAAATTGGGATGACCTGACTATGGGTCAGGTAGGTGGTGTTGGTTGCCAATATGACATATTTTCAGAGCATAGTTCTACCTGCCCAGACAATTTTTGTTCCGAGTAGGGAAATTAGATCTAACAATAATGATCCAAATGGATAAATAGTTTAAAAAACATTTCATTGGTCAAAAGAAAGGCATATACGGGGACCCTCGACCAACGTTTGGCATTGATTAACGATAAATCCGACCAGCGTACATTTTAATGCAAAAATTTTGCCTCAAACTAGCGCTAAAAAACTCGACCAACACTATTCGTTTCATCTGAGACGCGTCCATTTGGCCAGTGTTTACAAGCCAGCCAGCCACTGCGGTCGCTTCCAAGCATAAAATCGGAACTTTTTCATATCATCACAGCCTTTTTAGTGATTTCACCTGCAAAACAAGTCACCAGGGCCCCAGAAAGTTTCTATGCCAACCCTACAGCAAAAGGGTGAGAATTACTATGGATATGAAGAAAGAGATCATTGCTAAGTATGAAAGTGGAGTGCGTTCTCCGAGCGGGCCCAGGTTGTACACAAAACCCCAATCAACCATCGCTACTATTGTGACAAAGAAAAGGGGCAATCAAGGAAGCTGTTCTCCCAAAAGGGAGCAACTATGTTTTCGAAACGAGATCACAAGTGATAGAAGATGTTGAGAGACTGTTATTGGTGTGGATAAATGAAAAACAGATAGCATCTCTAAAGCGATCATATGTGAAAAGGCTAGGAAGTTGAAATGAGGATTTAATTAGAAAATGCCAGCAACTAGCGGTGATGTAAGTGAATTTAAGGCCAGCAAAGGTTGGTTTGAGAGATTTAAGAATCGTAGTGGCATACATAGTGTGATAAGGCATGGTGAGGCTACCAGTTTGGACCAAAAGCAGCTGAAAAATATGTACGGGAATTTTCAAGGAGTACATGGACATTGAAGAATTGAAACCTGAAGAAGTGTTTAATTGTGACACTGACAATGTTGTGAAACACTTTAGGAAGGGTCATAAAGGAACGGGAGGTACAGGCCTCTATGGACAGATATGTTGTGCGACAGAGGTCCAGTGACTCTCAAGCTGGTCTAGTGGCATTAAAAGAAGGGAAAATAACCCCAAAAAAGGACTTGCCACCTCAATCCTAATGGAAGGGGATTCCCCTTTAAACCCTAACACCATCAACACTCTCCCCCCCCCTCCCATCCCATCAATCATCACCCCGTCTTCAATAAAGGTAAGTGTCATGTAACTGTGCATGTCTTCTTCATTTGTGTATTAAAATTAATATTTCATGTGGTTTAAAATTTTTTTTCAACACTTTTGGGTGTCTTGCACGGATTAATTTGATTTCCATTATTTCTTATGGGGAAAATTAACTCGACTAATGATAATTTCGATTAACGATGAGCTCTCAGGAACGGATTAATATCGCTGGTCGAGGGTCCACTGTATAGGCATATCAAAAGAGGGGATGGGCAGTTAAGAAATCAATATATTCAATTAACCCTTTCAGGGTCGAGAGGGGGTCTCCTAAACTCGTCTCAGGGTCGAAAATTTTTAGGAAAAAAAAAAAAAAAAATCTTTCGAAATGATAGAGAATCTTTTACCGATCATAATGACACCAAAAGTATGAAATTAATGGAAAACTTACAGAATTATGCTCTCGCAAGTTAGCGGTCTCGACGATGTTTACAAACCCGGGATTTTTTCTCAATGAGCCCTATTTTTCACCAATTCCAGTGTACTAGTCCGACGAAAACATATCTATTTTGGCTAGACAACTCAATTTTTCTGTCGAATGAGTACAAGAAACCACCCATTTTACCGATTTCAACTATCCAATAAAGTGGTCAGAAATTGGCAATTTTTCCAATTTCACACAAATTTCAGAAGATGTCCCCTTTCCAAATAGATCCAGAATTAAAAAAGACAGACATTTCCTGGCAAAAAAATAACATTTTCTCTGTTCATTTGTCACGTCCCCATGCCCCTCTTACATCTGTTTTGCTTTCCACTTTGAATTTTTATTCTCACAAAAAATAAGATTTACTGTTATGCAGACTACTGCATTATGTAGAAATGGTATAAATAATATCAGCGCACTTGTTTAAAGAATATCAGACCCACCAGTTGACGTGTACTGGGGGCTTGGCATTATTTGTTTTCTTTTGAACTTTGGTAAAAATCGAACAGTTCTGCTACTTTGAGTTCAAAATTTTAAGGTATTTTTCTTAAAGAACAATCAAAATCATTTTAATTTCTGTAATAATGTCTTCCATTCTATAAAATGAGACCCGGGAAAAATAAAATACAACCATAAATACCATATGAAAATACACTGCAAAGTCGCTGTTTTTAAACCAAAAATATTGCTTTTTTTTTTTTTCATTATGCACTGTGTCAGCAGGGTTTTTTTTATACTGTGCACACTGACGACATAGACCCATTCTTTCATATGTACGCCACCACTTTCTCTCAGTAGATTTGAAGGCACTAGAATTTAGGCGTATTAGTACATCAATAACCCTGGTGCATAAGCCATACTAGTACGTAGGAAACCTTGAAAGGGTTAAAGATATAAAAAAAAAAAATAAGAAAAGCAAAAAGGGATTATGAGGCTAAAGTCACAAGGGATTTGAAGACTAATCCAAAAGGGTTCTTTCAGGTATACAGAAGTAAGATTAGGGACAAGATAGGCCCACTTAAGAGTAACTCAGGTCAGATCACTGACATGTAAGGAAAGTTGAACTTTTCAAAATTTACTTTTTTGTTTTTATCAGGAGATACTAGCGAAATTCCGAAATAATAAATTATGAAAAACGGACGATAAAAAACTATGCCAAAGGGTAATTGTGAATGGTCCTCAAAGAAGTGAAATTAAAAACCTAAAAAAATCCCCGGGCCCCTGATGAAATGTTTGCAGGGTTTTAAAGGAAGTAAAAAAGGAATTAGCATCCCTTCGGCAAATTTTTTTTTAAATATATTACTTTTAATTTGGGCATAGGCCAGACAAGTGGAAAAGGAAAATGAAATACCTATTTAAATGGCAAGAGACAGGCCCTTATTCAAACTTGACCAAAAAGCCTTACCTCCTGGGGGGGAAAAATTTTTATGGAACAAAAATTCCAAGGCAATTTTTAGCCATTTTAAAAAGGCATAAATTGTTTAAAGAATTCAGACAATTTTACAAAGGGGCTTTCCCTGCCTTAAAAATTTTTACTAACTTTTTTCATTAAGGTATTTCGGGTTTCATAGGGACTGAATATGATTTGTGTATGGGGACTCCAGTAAGGCTTTCGTAGGTTTACATCAAAGCTATTGAGGGGAAAGGGAAACAAAGGGGGGAAAAAACGTAACTTGGGGAAAAAAATTTTTTTTTTCCCGGGGGAAAAAAAAAGAGGGGGAAAAAAATGGTTTGAAAAAAAATGGGCCCCAAAAGGGTTAGGTGTTTGGGGCCCATTAAAAATGGGTTTTTTGAAAATAAATTTTGGGAAGAATTTGGGGGCCAACCGGTAAAAAATTTTTTTCCGGGCCCGGTTTTTGGGGTTTCCAAAAAGGGGTCAAAGGTTGGTTGGGCCCCTTTTGGGGTCCCCCAAAAATTTCAAAATTTAAACTTTAGTGGAGGAAATGCCAGGGGCTTTGTAACCCCCTTATTTTGGGGACATTAAAACATCGGGCCCCCCCTAATTTATTTTTGGCCCAAAAGTGCAGTAACCCCCCTTTTTCTTTGGGGGGACCGCTGCGTTAAAAAAAAATGGGGACCACTTTTATTTTGGGGCCTTCAATTGGCCAGCTAGAGCAAAATAGTGGCAAACCCCGGGTTTCCTGAGTTTTAAAATTAACACCCCCTTTTAAAGGGAAAGTTGTTACCCAGAGTTTAGGGCTTTAGTGGGGGCCACAATGGCCAAGGTTAAAAAAACCCCGATAATCCCAGTCCCAACAATTTTCATTTGTACCCCTGGTAGTGTCATCCTGCCAGAATTCCTTAACCTTGCCCTGAAAAAGGGGGGAGATTCTGGCAGTTAAAATTTTGGGGCCCGGGTCTGGTGGGGGTTTTGGGGCGGGCGGGTGGCTGGTGGCGGGTCACTGATTTGGCTGTTTTCTCTTTTGGGGTTGTACATTTTTGGTCTTGATTTTGTCCTATCCAGGTATAAAAAAAAAAATTAAAACTTTACATTTATGAAGGGATTCAGGGAAAAGCAGGGGACGACCCTGGGAGGGGAAACAGTGTGTTGGGGGGGGTTTTTGGGGTTTTTCTGGTGTGCACCCTTCTGGCCGGTGGATAAATGATGGTGAAAGTTTTTCCTTTTTCCGGGACCCCGCCTTGGTAATATTATAATAAAAAAAAAACCCCAAAAAAACCCAGAAAAGTGTATACTGTGCTTTAGATAAAAGGCATAATAAGCATGATTGGAAAGTAAAAACACATTTCACTTTTCGGGAAAATCAGATGTGCTCAGATCTTGTGTAATGCCTGTTAAATCATGAGGGGCTCTTGAGAAAAAAGAGAGACAAGCAGCCCCCCAGAGACGGGAAAGACAACAGAAAGACAGTAAGCAGAGATGGATAAAGAGATAGGCAGACAGACAAATAGGCAGAAGACAACAGACATGTTTTATGAAACATAAAAACAAACAAAGCCAAGGCAGTGAACTATCCAAGTGTCACCCACCCCAGAATGGGGCCCCCCAACCCCTGCCTTTAATTTTTTTTCCCCGTCAAAAATTGCTGGGACCTATAAAAACTATTAAACCCCCCGGAAAAAATTTTAACCGTCAAAGGGGGGTTTTTGGGGAAAATTTTTTGGGGAAAATTTTTCCCCCAAAAAAATTGGAAATAAAAATTAAACCCCGAAAAAAAAAAAAAAAATTTTTTTAAAAAAAAGAAAAATTTTTTTTAAAAAACGAAAAAAGGGTGAAAACGAACCTTTTTTTTTTTTTTTGGATATTATGGGTAAGGGGGGGGCATTATTTTTTTACTTTTAGAAAAAAATTTTTAAATTATGAAATCCCTTTTGGGGTTTTCTTTTTTTTTTAAAACCAAAAAACCCGTTTAAATTACCCTGTGTTTTTTAATTTTTAATGTTTTTAGTTTTTTTTAAAAAGGCCCAAAATTGTTTTAAATAGTCCCAAAAAGTTAAAAAAAAGGGGGGGGGGTTATTTCCCTAAAAATTTGGTTCAACCCCCTCCCCAATTTTTTTTTTTTAAGTAGGCCAAAGGTTTCCAAATCAAGTTTTGGGGCCCCCAAATTCAAAAAATTTTTCTTAATTTTTCCTCTAATTTTACCCTTTTTCCCAAAAGGGGGCATAAATTTTTGGGCCCCCCCAAATTATTTTCCAAAACAAGAAAACCTTTTTTAAAGGAAATTTTCTTTTTTATTTATTCAGGCTGGTTTTTCCCCGCCAGGGGACCTGGAGCTCTGGGGCCCAAAAGGGGGTCGGGGAAAAAGGTAACTTTTTAAAAAGCTTGTAGGGAAAAGCTAAAGAACGTATGGGAAAAAATCGTATGGGTTTTGTTGGGGGGGTTTTAAAACCCCACCAACAGGGGGTGTTTTTGTTTTTTTTGTCTAAATTTTAAACCATTATATAATTTTAGTGTAAAAATTGGGTTTCCAAAAAACTCAATTTTTTATAAACAAAAAAATTTTCATAACCGTCTTTTTAAAGGTATTAATTTTTAAAAGGGAGGAAAGGTTTAAGAATGGCTTTTGGAAAATTGGGTTCATTTGAAACCACAAAAAAAAAAACAACTTTATTTTAGGCCTCCAATTTAAAAAAAAAAGGAATTTTTTTTTTTCTTTTTATTTTTTTTTTTTTTTTAAATCAAATTCAGAAAAAAAATATTTTAAAAAATTTGGGGTTTTTTTGGAATTTTAAAGAGGGAAAAGAGTTTTGGCCATACAAAAGGGGGGAAATTTTTGGAAAAATTGAGGGTTTTGGAGGTTAATTTTTTTCCCCCAATTTTCATAGAAATTTCAAATAATCGTAAGAAAAAATTTTTAAAATTAAACTAAAAGGGAAAACTTTATAAGCGTAAATTAGAAATTCGTAAACATTCGAACAACATTTTCAAAGTTGCAAAATAAGTCGTATCCCCAAAAAAAAAATTTTTTCCCCTTTTTTTGGGGCCAAACTTATTATCTGGGTTTTTGCTTTTTAAAATTTATTTTAATTCAAGTTAAACTTTGCTGGGGAGCGAGAGGTCTCCCCGGGCTGTTTTCACAACAAGGCGGCCCTTGAGGAAAAGGAAGTTTTTTTTTTCCTTCCTGCAAACTGAACCATGTTAAAAATTAATTTTACGAGTGTTACATAAAATTGTCCCGCAATTCTCAACGTGTTATACCCAAATTGTAAAATAAACTCGTGCTAAATGAGGGTTTACTGTAAAAATAAAAAAAAATAGAAAAAAAAGGTATACAGGCAACACTTCTGCAATGGCAGGACTCCATGTTGCCATCAGGTGAGCATCCAGCGCCATCTCGCAGTCTTATATCTCAGTAAGTACTGATTCTAATTTTTTTTTTGTCTTATTACACATAAAAAATTTTTTTGCCCTCTTTAATTTAAAAAAAAAACAATTTTTTTTTATAATATTCCAAACTCTGGCAGTGAAAACACAGATCTATGTTTGGGACAGTTTAAGGGTTAATACAGACAAATGCAAAGTTCTAAAGCGACATAAGCAAGTTTGCCAATGACACCAAAATAAGCCGTCGAATTCATTTTGGCAGGACTTTAAAGAGCACTCCAGGAAGATTTTAAAATAAACTGATGCAGTGGTCATAGAAGTGGCAGATGCAGTTTAATATAGACAAATACAAAGCTCTAAATGTTGGACAGGAAAAAAAACCATTACCACATATAAACAAAAATAATGTAGATCTTAATATTACTGACTGTGAAAAAGATTTAGGAGTTCTGGTTAGCAGAAAATCTGAAACCAAGACAACAGTGCATAAGTGTTTGCAATAAAGCTAACAGAATCCTTGGCTTCATTCAAGAGGTATAAATAATAGAAGGTCCTCAGGTTGCTCCTCAACTCTATATATCTTTGGTTAGGCCTCATTTAGATATGCTGCACAGTTCTGGTCACCGTATTTCAGACTGGATATAAATGTACTGGAAAACGTACAAAGGAGGATGACAAAGTTGATCCCATGTATCAGAAATTTCCCTATGAGGATAGACTGAGGGCCCTTGAATCTGCACTCTCTAGAAAGGGGATAGAATTAGGGGGGATATGATTGAGGTGTATAAATGAAAACAGGAATAAATAAAGGAGATGTAAATAGCATGCTAAAAATATCTAGCCTGGAGAAGACTCGCACAATGGCTTTAAGTTAAAAAAATTCAGATTCAGGAAGTATATAGGAAAGCACTGGTTTGGTAATAGAGTTGTGGATGAGCAGAACAAACTCCCGAGTACCGTCAAGAAGCTAAGACTTTGGGTGTAGTTTTAAAAATAGGTTAGATAAATACACGAGTGGGTGTGGGGTGGGCGTGAGTTGGACCTGACTAGCTTGTGCTACAAGGTCGGATGCCTTGCCCCTTCCCTTAAGTGAAAGTGACCTGACCTGACTAGGTTAGGGCACTGGCTTAAGCTGGTAGGAAAAAGGGACCAGCAGTAGGCCTGTTGCAGTGTTCCTTCTTTCTTATGTTCTTATAAGCAACACCTCAGCTTCCAAATAGGAGATTAGTTGTGAACTTTACTGATTCAACTTTGAACTTTAAAGACGTATTTGTCACTGGTTGTTTTTATTGGTTAAAAAACTGGAAACACCCCATTTTATTGATTCAGAAAAAGGATATGCTTATCATTCATAGTACTAAAATGATGCTCTGGAAAACACTGGCATTCTGAAAGAGTTCAACTTTTCTGCCACATGAAAGTGTTCTTGCATGCTTTTGGGAAATTTTTTTTCCCTCCTCCAGACCTAGGGTTTAAAGGGTCTATACCTGGAGTCCCCTCAGTGGTTCTGAGGGGTCAATGGGCTTACACCCTGGACTCAGATTGGACCTCCTGGTAGATGACTTGATCAACCAGGTTCATTGGTGTTAGCTCATGCAGTCCAGTGCAAGCACTGGCAGTCAAGCTGATCAAGGACTGACTTAAAGAAACTTGTCCAGCTTTTCTTGTAGACAGCCAAGGTCTGTTGGTAATCCCTCATATTTTTGAAGGGAGGACACTGATAAAACCCTTTGGGCTGTTCACACTGACTTTTCCTTTAGTGTACTCCTTGCACCCCTGCTTTTTTACTGGGGTATTTTGCACCATCTACCAAGCTCTTACTTTCATGAGAAATGGGTTTGAGTGTACAGACTTTGGGACCAATTCTTCTAGAATTTTCTAGGTGTAGATTAAAAAGTATGCTTATGTTCCTGTATAGATCATGAAAAATTTTAGCATTACCAGTAATTCAGGTGCTTGACTGAACCTTCAATGAAGGTTCTCTGCACATTCTCCAAGTCTGCAATTTCACCTGCCCTGAATAAAGTTGCTGTACTCCAACCTAGAGAGAACAAGTAACTTACAGAGCAGCATCACTGACTTGGCATAGCGTTTTGAAGGGTTTAGTTATCCAGCCTGATTATCATTTTCCTTTTGGCTGTGATATTAATATTTGGTGATCTTGGAAGTGGGATCTTCTTAATGATCACTCCAAGGTCTCACATTACACTCTATTGGGTGATTCAATTTTGCTTTAAACTCTGATCCAGTCTTATTTCCTAATCTTTCCATAATGGAATAAAAAGAATTCTATTCTCAAAAAACATCATATTGTTGGCATGGCCACTTCAAGACTTTGTTTTTAAAACAGCTTGGAAGTTTGCTGTCCTCCATGGATGCCACTAATGCAGAGTCTAGTATCACTCAAAAGGGAAATTTAAAGCTTGGTTTAAAAGCCCTTCTTTCTAT
>NW_026500504.1:0-19541 GCF_026875155.1 Cherax quadricarinatus | reverse complement strand
AAAAACCCCCAAAAAAGTTTGGGCCCAATGATAACCACACCGGAAGTTTTGGGGGGCCCCAGAGTAACCACACACGGAATTTATGGGGAACCCAAGTAACCCAACGGAAGTTATGAGGGACTCATGAGAAACCACACAAGGTTTTTATGAGGGCCCCATGAGTAACCACACAGGGAAAGTTAGACACTCATGAGAAACCACACACGAAAGTTATGAGGACCAATGAGTAACCCACACGGAAATTATGAGGGACCCATGAGTAACCACACAGGGAAGTTGTAAGGGACTCATGAAAACCACACAGGGAAAATATAGGGACTCAGAGTAACCCCAGGGAATTATGGGGACTCATGAGAAACCCACACAAGGAATTTATTTTTTTTTTTATATTTTTTTTAGAACAATACAATACAAGAAATAGAAAAGAAAAAAAAAGGTCTTACACAGAAAAATCTGAACAATCTTTCGCTGCTGACCACGGTAGAGTGGGGGGTTGTGCTCTGCCCCCCTCTCTGTTTCGGGCGACTACACCAGTTCGTAAACAGTCATTGAGTAGTGAGGACGTGGCTGTCTTTTTTCCCTACATGGCGCTGCATAGAAACAGGCGCATCAACATGTTTGGTTGAGTTGCCCCGTGGGGCTGTCAGGGGAGCCCGTTTGGATTTGTTATACGGCTTTTACCGTATACCTATGGTTTCGCAAATGAAAGATTAATGGGAGCACATGGGGACAAAACATTTCGTTAAAAATATCACAAATTTTCCGAAATGGGGGATAAGTATCAGAGTTTTAAATAATTCACTGTATAAAAGGTCTTCATGAGTATAAGATACTACAAGGGGTAAAAATCGATGTCCTTTTGAGGAGTTTTGTTTTAAAAAGATGAATACGAATTATTTTTACTCATTGGCCCGCAGGCGGTGGGATTTGCCCTTATCCCAAAGTTTGGAGGGGGTTTTTCAGTCAATTGCCTTAGCCCCCCCCATAGCCAAATTTTGCAAGCACGAAAAGATTTGACATAGGGGGGAAAAGCGACGGCCCCGGGTGGGGTTTTTAACCCCGGGGCCGTTTAAAACGCTGGGAATCCCCCAAATACCAACACAACAACCGGAGAAGTCGAGAAGTTGAGGGAGGGGAAACATTTTTATGTCACCCGTTCGCAACGGACATTTGGGATGAAGAGGTAAAAAAGCGCAAAAATCTTTGGAGGATGCAAAACACGAGAAGAACACCGACGGGACATAAATAAAGTTTTGGAAGAGACTCTGCCCATATGGGGGAAGGGAGTAGCGGCGTCTTTTTAGTGAAGGGCACTGGATGTTTTTTAGACGAGTCGATCGTAAACCCATGTGGGGGTCGGGTGCAATTTGGATCTTTTGAACATCAGGGGTGAGGCACGGATGGAAGCTTTGATCAGTGTGTCGCATGGTATGACGGTAAAGTAGAGAAGGGGAGGTGCTAAAAAGTACAAAAGAAACCCCAATTCGGGTGGAGGGGGACGCAAAGCGAACTGCGACCCCATCAGACTCGACGACGTGCTTACTCCCCCAAAGGCCAGAAAAAAAGTCTTGGGCGGATGTACAGAGGACGGGGAACGGAACCCACAAACAAGGGTTTATCAAGGGGGTTCCCAAAAAAAGGAGGAGGGAAGAGGGGGTGTAAAATGTAAAAGTGAAATCTATACTAGAACAAAAGGGAAAAACCCCCTTAAATTTGATTTTAAGGGTTTTTGACAATAAATTTTAACTTTTTGAGATCTGAGGGGAAAAGGGGCGAAAGTGGTTTTTTGTTTTTTTGGTGCTCAATGGGGATTTAAATTTATCCAAGAACAAAATTACAAAATTTGGATATGATTTAAAAATGGAGGGGTTATGATGTGTATATGGAAATATGCGACGATTTTTTTAAAAAGGACGTCCCCCATTCGGTAAAGGAAAATAGCCCGTTTTTACCCCATGTGAAAGGGGGAGGGGGAGTGATTTAGGGTGGGGTTTAGGGGGTAGAGCCACAAAATTTTTTGTATGGTATAGGGGCCGGGCCGGGGGAAAGGGTACGATTAAAAACTCATTTTGTACAAGATGTTTAGTAATTTTTAACGTAGTTTACCAAATTAGCGAAAATGGGGGGCAAAACGGGAAATTGTTAATACGCAAAAATGTGGACCCTCGGGAGCAGGTTGTTGCTTGGGATTCCTGGGGGATTTTTTGACATGTGGGTTTAGGGATTTTTGGGGGGGGGGTGGCATGGTGGACATATTTTTATTAACAATTATGCGGGGAGTTTGGTAGAATGTACGGTCAGGGGTTTTCAGTGGGGAAGGAATGGATAAATGTTTTTTTTTTTCGGACTAGAGGAGTTTAATGGATGTAGATATTGAGGGTTGCCTAAAAGGGGGTCCATTTTTAAAAATTAAATGTAAAGTTATTGAAGGGGAGAAAGTTTTTGTCTTTTGGGCAATTGGGAACCCCTTGTGGTTGAAACCTAGAGATGGGGATTTGGTTAATTGGGGGGAAAACGATACCAAAAAACAAATTAAGGAAAATTATATTAGTCAAGGAGTGAGATAAGTCATTACTACGGTTTCCAACGATTTAGAGGGGCAGTTGCGCGCTGCTATGTACGGGAAAATGCTAAAATTGTTAAGAAATTGAAAAAATTAAGGAGCAATACGAAATTTACAAAACGAAAGGTTTATGGGGAAAGGCAAAGGGGGGAATCAAAGGGGTTTTTTGGGGGGGAGATGGCCTGGGCTGTGTGGGGGAATCAACACGACCGCAAAGAAAAGGATTAAAATGGGGTTGAATGTTGGGGTGGGTAGCAGGGGTTAGGGGAAATCAGAGTTGACCGAGGGGGGGGGTTTGGGGGGTATAATGCGGGGGTTTTTGAAAACCAAATGTTGGAATAAGTGAAATTGCTTTGGCAATCGGTAGGTTTGTCAGTGTGAGCTGGAGGAGCTGATCTTTGATGTTGGGAGGGCCGAAAACGGAGTGTGAGCGGGGGGCTTTATCTGGGGCGCAATTGGGTAAGGCGCCGGAATTGTGGGTTGCCCAGCGACTTTATCTTCAAAAGGAACTTTTTTAAAAGGGGTTTTTTTGGTACGTTTTAATATAATAAGGGGGGATGGGGTTTTAGGGGAACAACAAAGGTTGCTGTGGTCGCCCTGTTCCTAAAGGGGGCCCCATTAAGGTTAAAGATTATCGTGCAATTCTTTATTATGTGGGACAAAAAAATTTTTGGAAGGATTTTGGCAAACAAAAAAAAAAAAAAGTCCGGGGCCAGATGTTTTAAAAAGGGACAATAGGGGGTCCCGGGCAGGTCTATGTATGAAGGCACGGTAGATTGGGTTTTATTGAAGAAAGGTAGTTTGGGAAAAGGGGGGGGGGTTTTTTGGCTATATTGGGGGCGGCTATGATAGTGTGGAACGGGAACTTTATGGAAGATCATGAGATGGCGGGGGTTTGGGTGGGGAAAATTTTAATCGGGCCAAATTAATGTATCAGGAGGCAACCCTTGCTGTGCAGGTGAATGGGGGGTTGGGAGACGAATTCAGATGGAAGGGGTTTGCGAAAGGTTGCCCCCCTTTCCAAATTTTTTTTGTTTGTTTTCAAGACCCCCTTTTATAGAGGATGGGGTTTTATTGGAAGAAAAGGGGGAGGGGTAAGAAGGATGGGGGAGCGGCATTGTTGGTATGTCGACGATACGACGTTTTTTGGTGAGAGAAAACATGGATTTGTTTGGGGGAAAAGTTATGAAAGTTTTTGAAAAGGCTACTGGCATGACGACAACATGGGAAAAAAAAGTATATGATCTTGGGAAAGGGTCACGGGGGAGGGGAAGGGTTCAAAAGGTGGAAAAAGGGGCCCAAAAAAAAAATATGTGGGGATCTTTTATGTAAATGTTTTAAAGTTAGCCAGAAAAAAAATTTCCTGCGTACTTGACATTTTTTGAACGCCCGTTTTTTAAGACGCTAATTTTAAAGTTTGCAACAAAGGGTGATTAAACGAAGTGCAATTAATAGAAAACTATGGCATGTTACGGAATTTTTTCCGAACTTTCGTTGTGAGTTAAAAAGGTACAAAAAAGTTTTTTTAGTTTCCTTTGGGGGAAACAGGGAGCGAATGGTTAAGAAGGGGTTTTGTCACCTCCCGGTTGGCCGTGGGGGCGGGGTCTTATAATGTCAAAAAAGGGGATAAAAATTTTGTTTTTAAAAAACAAGTTAAAAGCGGGAGGGGGGGTAAAAGGGAACGGTCTTCATAGGAACATCGGAATGCGACGGTGGTGGGGGGTAGGGGGTTTATGATAGGTGAGGCAATGTTCGGTATTTATAAAGTGAGGGACCTTTTTATTAAATTTGAGAAACTTGATAGGGCAATGGAAGGCTTTGGGACGGCGGTAGAAGGAGTATATCCCATTAAAGATTGGGTAAATTTTGGGGGGCGTTTTTAAAAAAATTGCGTTAAAAAACCCAAAGTCAAGAAATTATGTATAGATTTTTTCATGGAAAAAGCCGTCAGGGAAAGGGTTTTTTTCATAAGAGAAAACGAGAGGGGGGGGGAACAAAGGATTGGGAGGATTGGCGACATTTTTCAACGGGGTATTTTTTGCGATTGATTGAAATTTTAAAGGGGTTTTGGGTGGGGAAGGTTTTTTAAAGGTTTGTGGGGGAGGGGGGTTGCAGGGCTGAGGGGTTTTTAAATTTTGAATAATGGGTGAAAAAAAAAGGGTTGAGAATGCGATTTGGGGGAAAGATTACGGATTATATATACAGATGTGGGCTAGAGGGGGGCGGACGTGCGTGCGAATTAATGGTTGGGAGCAACTTTTTATAGGACACGTGTAGGAATAAAGGGTGATGGGGGGAGTGGGGAGAGGATTTTAGTGAGGGGATCGAAATTTCACTTAAGGGGTTTTTTTGGGATTGCAAAAATGGGTAAGGGGACAAACGGGTATTTCCCAGACTTGGGTGTGGCTGGAGTGCTGTTTAAAGGAAGTATTTGATTTTGAAACATGGGCAATATGGTTTTTGCCCCCGGGGTCAGGAAAAAAAAAGTTTTATTTAGAAATGGTTGTACTACATTGCATAATTTTCATTTTCATGCATAAAAATTTTTTAAGGACTTTATGATGAAAATTTTCAATGACTAAATTGTTATAGGGTCTTTAAGATTTTGTTTAAGGGAATGTTTAAAAAAAAAAAAAAAAAAAAAAAAAAAAAAAAAAAAAAAAAAAAAAAAAAAAAAAAAATTCTAGCATAAATACTGGTTCTTTTTTTTTTATATTTTATGCGTGTTTGTGTGCTTTCAGAAAATTATATTACATGTAACACTTGCTCTTTTTTTTTTGTTCCCCGCGAGATGTAAAATTTTTACATCTAGTTTTTTTTGTTTATTGGAGTTTTTATTTGACTTTTTTGTATTACCCCTTTCCCCTTTGTATCCTAAATACCTATTATGTTAAGATCTTGTGATAAAAGCCTAAATTAAAATTTGAGTATCGGGTGCTTGTTAAGACCTGAATCTTAGTTTGCTTCATACGGGGGTTTTTACAGGCAGAAACCCCACCATGTGTGCTTGTGTATGTGTGTCATTTTGCTTTTTTTTTTTTTTTTTTTATATCTTTCTTTTTTGTACAATCTTTATAATTCCCTGTTTGATGTTTTTTATAAGTAACTTGTTGAGATTTCTTTAACAAATAAAACAATATCACTGTAATTAAGGGTTGAGTGTGATGTATATTCACTGTAAATCGGGGTGTTGTGTGAGAGGTATTACCCCTTTTTAATTACGTGGTGGGGGTTGTTGTATTACCATGTGCAATGGATCAAAATTAGTTTGGGTTTAAATGAAAATTTTAGTGCAGTAAGCTTTTTGTGTTTTTTTTAAAATATTTCTGCTATTTGTTCGCACTGTTTTAAAATAAAATATAAAAAAAAAAAAAAAAACATAACAACCACACAAACATGAACTTGAATAACACAAAATATCCCCCCCTCACCCCTACATGAAAACCCCCACACCCATGATAACCCAAAAACCGACTAATTCCAATTGCACGAGGGGGGTGGTGACTTTGCCGGTGAGGGAAGGGGGGTTAGGTCTGTTGGCCGGAAGGAGGGTAAATGCATTTTTGTCAGGGGGGAGTGGAAAAAAATTAGGGGACAGAGGGGGGCATCGCAAAGGTTTCATGAATTTTGAGGGGGAAAGTAGTGGGTGGGGAAAGGAGGGGTGGATTTTTTTTGAGGGGACTTTTGTGGGCACGCAGCCCGACAAAAATTTAAAAAGGGAGGGGTTAAACGAAATGGGGGAAGGAGACGGGCCCCCTTGAGGGCTGTTCCCCCTGATTTCATGGGGGGCTATATGGAGTCTTTCGGTAAAACTAAAGTTGGGCCCCGGGGGGGAGAGATCGTTAAATTTTTACATGGGATTCTGCCTCTGGATTTATCCTCGAAACAGACGTGTGGGGAGAGGGGGGTTGTGTGGTTTTGGGGGTTGGCAGCCTTCACGTGGTATACTTTCGATTTTTTGGGGAGTGTGAGGGAATGGTGGGGGAAAATGGTCGGAGGATAGGAAACGGGGGTTTAGTGTTGAACGCTGATCTTGATATGGGGGGGTGGGGGAAATGTGGCCGGGGGTAGTTTTTAAACATGGTGGATTTGTGTACAATCGTGGGGGAAAGAAGGGGTGATAATGGGGAGACGAGGAAAAAAGTTTTAGCGGGATTTTTGTAGGGCAAAGAAAGGGAAACGGGGGAATTTTTGGAGGGGGATGGGAGGGAGCTTTCACGGGGTTTTGGCCATAACTGTTGGGGATTGAGATTTAGGGGGGGGGGGGGAAATGGGGGTTTTGATTTTTGTGTAAAACTTAGATAAAAAACGGGGGGGGACCAAACGGGGTTGCCAAAGAAAATGTTGGTTTGGTGTGATTTGGGGGTGGGGGGGGGATAAGTGCAAGAGAGAACGATTGTGTGTAATTGGGGTGTGCGGGAGTGCTGGTTATGCATTCTTTTATTATTTAAAAATTTTTTAATTAATGCCTTTTGCTGAAAGGGTATCTAGTAGGGATAAAGACAGTTGAGAATGCGCATGGGGCAGCAATAAGTTAGGATTTTACTCCCCTTGTAAACTAAGTCAGTTTCTAAGTATATATACATATTTATATAAATAATATTAGGACAGCCTGGCGTTTTCACACGTAGAGTTGTTATTGTTTTCTTTAATATTTTCTTAATTTAATTTAGTATGGTTATTTTATAAGTTACATAAAAAAACGGTGAAATGCTGTACATTTTGTGAGCGGGGTAAATAGGGGGGGGGGTTATACTGCTTTATTTTTTCGGTATTAAATTTTTGTGTGTGGATATTGAAATTAGCAGTCGGGGAAGGATCGAGGTTTTTTATTTTTTTAACTGAATGTTTTTTTTTTTGTATAAAGTTATGTTAGGCAGTATTCCCTATCAGCTCACAATTACTGCATATTGCATTATAAAATTGATAATTTATATGTCTTCGATGCTCTCATACGTTCTTTTGTTCAGATTGTATGTTATTAATAAAATATAAAAAAAAAAAATTCCTTTTCATTGTTTATGATTAAAAAAAAACATCATTATATCTATTTTTTCCTTGTAAATTATAATTGACACCAAAACTTAATACATTACGACGTATTGAAATAAGGTAAAAACAATATGTCATCAAACACAGAATATATTTAAAAACAAAGGGTCCAACACCTTTTCACCTCTACAATCCTAAAACGTGCATAAGATAACATACATAAAACAAATCCAAATTAAAAACAAAAAATATTTTAGTATACGCATCCCCAACCCCAAAACGCATCATAAACCCCAAGTTTATACAATTCACCCGCTACATACCAGGGGGGACCCCCTTTCCACCCCGGGGCAGGCCATTAACATAATACATTTAAACCCCCCTACCCCGCCCCCCCCACCTAATTTTCAAATTTAAAAAAAACCTTTAATGAAATTTCTCTAAATCCCTCAGAGAAATCCCCCCCCCCAACCTCCTCCCATAAAGTTCTTTTTATTACGGCCAACTTTTTAAATAAAACGTAACAGCCAATAACCCCCCCTTTTTCACCTCCCCTTTCCCTTTTTTTTTTTTCCCCCTCTTTCCCCACATAATGTAACATAATCTCCCATAATGTACCCCACCCCCTAAAAATTTACTTTCATCCAAAACCCCCCCCACATCAAGACTCAATGCCCCCCAAAACAGAAAAGTTTTGGGAACCACTTATCTTATCCCAGCACCCTGCTAAACCCAAAACCCCCTGACGCCCCCCAAAAACCCCCTCAAAAAAAACACTAAATGGAATGCAAAAATCCTCCCCGCCACATATTCCAATACCCCCCCCCCCCCAAAAACCACCCGTTTTGCTCTTAAACCATTCCCGATGGAAAAAATCCCATGAAAAACCGATACTTAACCTCAGGGCCCCAGGGGGTGTTTTAAACCTTAAAACCCCAAAAACCCTTCTCCAATACAACCCCAACTTTCTTTCTCTCGACCTCCCGGGGAGAGGGGCCGGCTTTAAGGGTTTCTTTTTCCCCCCACCCCTGGTGGGGAAAAAACATGTTTTAGCACCAAGATGGCGGCCCGACTGTCCCGGCGAAAATTAAAAAACTGTCTGCTTTCAGTGGTTAGGGGAAACTTTAAGCAACGACACGATGAACTTTCCCCCAAACCCATTATCCAGGGCTGTTTTGGCTTCCCCAATAAAAGACTGAAATGGGTGGATTGAATGGAATGTAAAGGGGTCTTCGGAATTTTCATGGGGGGGGGGGGGGGGCTGATTTTTATTTCAAACCATCGTAGATGAATTTAAAGAACGAGGATAGTATCAATTTCGGCAGAAAAAAGTATGCTTGCATGATGTTCTAAGTTTTTTAAAATTTGGGGTAAAGGGTTTAAGGGAATGCCCCTTTTGAGGCAACAGCATACGCCTAAAGTTGTTTTTCAGGGGGTTTTGGAACTGTACACTCGCGAGCAGGGGAAAATGGGGGGGGCCCGGGCCCTTTTTGGGGGGTTTCCCCCGGAAAGGGATCCTTCACACTGAAAATGACCCTGAGGAAAAAAAAACCGATTCCCATATATGTTACATTGCATAACCATAGAAACAGGTTTTTGACATTTATGGGGGGGCAGAGGAAGACGGGGCCCGTTTATTTTGGACTCTTATGACACTTGGTGGCCCCCAATCCCCCAGGGACGGGGGCCTGGGCCCGTCAGGAGACAGCTTCTGTGGTACCCTTAAAAAGCCACGGATTTTTATAAAGGGGAATAAAGGGGGAAAGCCGGGGTACAGGCCTAGGGAGGAGGGGGTCGACAGGGCAGGGTGGTTTTGGGGGACTTTGTTTTTACCCTACCAGTGAAAAGGGGGGGGGGGGGGAATATCCCCCGTCAACGGGCCGTTAGATAATTAGAGTCAGCTAAAGGACGGGTTTTTGGGAGGCGGGGCTAAAGGGTTTTTTTGGAAAAAGTCGGACATGGTGTGGAAAGTGATTTTGGAGGTCAGGTGATGAAAAGGGTTTGAGGAATGAACAAAGCAGGGTGGGAAACTTGAGTGAGGTTCGCAAGGGGGAGAAATGTGGTGGTGGAGGTCCATCAAAGAAATGTGGTAGCAGAAGAAAGGGTATGTAAAGGGTGCTCCCCAAGAAAAAACCGGGGGCATCGGGACATGGACGAGGTCCTCACACCAGCGCGAGGCCCGGGGAAAGAAGATGTGGGAAGCTGGGGGTTGAAAAGGCCCAATTTCAGGGAGGGGGGGGGGGAAAGGGGGAAGAAGGTGGGAAGGGCCCGGGAGGGGTTGGAGGGCAGGAACGGGGGGTTTTGATAGAGAAAAAACCAACCCCCGAAAGGAAAAAAAACCCCCCCCCTTTTTGGAAAAAAGGGGAACCAAGAAAAAGGCCCTAAAGGGGAGGTTAAGGGGTTTTGAAAATTTTATTTGTGTTTTTTTTCAAAATTAAAGGGAAAAAAAGGGTTTTTAAAGGGGTTTATGGTTTTTAAGTGTTTTGGGGAAAAGGATTTGTTTTGGGCGGAAATTTTTGCAGGGGGGAAAGGGGGGGGGGGGGTAAAGGGTTGGATGGGGAGTTGTTTTGGGGGAAAAGGGGGGTTTAGTTTGTTTTACTTGGGGAACATTAAAATTAAAAAGGAAAGGTGTTTGTTGGGGAAAAAGGAATCCTTTTGGGTTTCCGGGGTTTTAAGGAGGGGGGGGGGGGAAAGGGTTTGGAAGGGGGGTTGGGTTTTTGGGGGGGGGGGGGTTTTTTGTTTTTGGGGGTTTCTGGGGAATGTTTTGGCGGAGGGGGTTTTGAGGGGTTAAAGGGTTTTGGGAAATAATTGGATTTTACCCTTTTGTTTGTGGGGAAATTGGAATTGTGGTTTATTTAGGGGGGGATGGGGGTTGGAGGGGGGGTTATTTTTTTGGGGTTTTTTTCTGCATGTTTTTTGGCGGGATTTGGGAGGGTAAAAGGGTGGTGGGGGTTTGGGATTTGGAAAAATTTTTTCGGGGGGGAAAGGGGGGCCCAGGGGGTTTAAGTTTGGTTTATTTGGGGGAAGGGAATAAAGGTTGTGGAGGGGGTGGGACTAAAAAAATTTTTTGGGTTTTTTAAATAGGGGGTTTTAAGGGGGATTTGGGGGTGGAGGGCTAGGGGGTTTAAAAAATTTATTTGGAAATTAAATGACTATTAGGGGGAGGGTCCCCTAGGGGGGTTTTTAAGAGGGTTAAAACCCCCCTTTTTGGGGGGAGATGGAAAAAAAAAGGAATTCTTTGGCCCCGGAGGGGGGGGAAATGGGCTAAATTTGAAAAGGGGGGGGAAATTTTTTAAAGACGGTTGGAGACCTGGGTGGGACCCAAAGGGCCCCCCAAAAACCCCCGGGAGGGTAGTTAAAAAAAAAAAAAAAAACTGTTATGCAGAGGAACGTGTGGGGCAAAAAGTGGGGAAACAGGGAAAACTTTGGGCGAAATAGGTTGGCGGAAATTCAAAATAAAAAAATTTAAAGGCAAATTCGATTTTGGGGCCGGGGTTTGGGGGGAAGTTTTTAAGGGGAAAAAAGGCCTCGGGTTTTGTATTAAGGATTTTTTTGGGGGAAAACGGCAGGCAAAAGCCCAAAATTGGCGTAATTGAGGCGGGTTACAGGGGGGGGGTGGCTTTGAGGAGGGGTAAAGGGCCCAAACCCCACCAGGGGAAAAATTATTTTGTTGCAGTTTTTTGGGTTTAGGGAAAGTGGAGGGGGGTTTTGGCAGGGGAGGGGGTTGAGGGACGGTTTGGGGATAAAGGGGTTTTTTAAGAAATTAAGTGAGCAGGACAGGGGGACAAAATCGAGGGTAGTTTTTAATGTAGAGGGGGGGAGGAGGCATTTTTTTTGGGATGTGCCAGGGTAAAAAAACCCCGGATAAGGGAAAACCAAACGATTTTTATAGGTTCTTTGGGGGGAGTGTAGGGCATTGTCGGGTGGGGGTTTTAAATTTGGGTATGTTAAGTATTTGGGAGGAGGGGAAATCAAAAAGGGAACGGGTTTTAGGGTTTTTTAGTGCCCAAAAAAAAGGGAAAATGCCGATTTTTTGAATGATTCCTTTGCGTTTTCTTAATGTGCTGGGATTACAAGATTTTTGCTGGGGGTTTTGGGGGCAAAAAAAAGAATGGGGAAAGTTTTTGGGTTTTTTGTGTTACTTTGGGGACTTTTTTTTTTGGGGAAATTTCCCGGGGGAAAAAGGGAAATTAGGGAGGACATGGTTTGATTGGGTTTTTTTCTAGAGAGATGTAGGGGGGAGGGGGAATTACTGGGTTTTTAGTTTGGGGTGAATGTTTAGGGATTCCCGGGGACAGAAATTTCGGGGGGGGGTTTGGGCTTGAGAGGTTGGGGTTTGGGGAAAGGGGGTTTTAGTGAGGTGGGTAAAACACCCTGTATAAAGGGGGCAGAGGTGGGGGGTACAGGTAAAAGGGGGGTTTGGGGTGAAAGGTACCAATGGAGAGAGGTTTGAGACAGGGTGCCCCGATGTCAAGCTGCTTTTTTGGGTGTGTGCAAAATTTTTTTTTAAATTGAGTCTGTTAGAGGGTAATGAACAGTAAAGGGGATTTGGGAAGGGGGGGGCAAAAAGGGGGCATCGTTGGGTTTTTTTGGGGGGGGTGAAAACTACTGTTTTGCTAAGGGGTTTAAAGGAAAGGAAATTAAGGAGGGGGGGTAGGTTTATCAGATGTTTTTGGGATGAATACCGGAATGGAAAAATTTTTTTAAGGTGAAATTAAAGGTTAAATAGAGGGTCGGGAAATTTGGGTAGGGGGGGGGCTTGGGGATTTGGGGTTTGGAATTTTAAAAGTGGTTGACAGAATTTAAGGTAGTGGGAAAAATTGGGATTTGGCGGAAGGGCAGGCTTCAGAAAGGGGAAATTCGGAGTTTTGTTCCCCGGGTTTAAGGGTTTTTAAAGACTTGGGGTTTTTTGCAGGCTTGCCCTTTTATAAGGGTTTTAGGGGGTGAAAACCCCGAGGTTTTTTAAGGAAAGGGGGTCTCCGGTTTTTTGGACGGGTTTTTTTCCCCTTTGAGGTACGAAAATTGGTGGAAAAAGCAGAGGGGGGGTGCTGGGGGTTTTTGGGGGGGATTTTTTGGGGGGCTGGTTTTAAATAAGGAGGTTTGTTAAGACGGATTTTTCGGGGAGGGGGGGTTTTGGTTTGTTGCCTTTTGGACTGAGATTAAAGGGTGTATATATCAAGTGGAGGTATATGAGGGGAAGGGGGGGTGAGGGCGCCCTTAAAATAGGAAAAAGTTATGGGGGGAGGCACGTAAAAGGTGGGAGGGGAAAGGGAATTTAGGGGTTTTTGAAGATATTTGAGATTTTTATTGACGGGGAACAGGTGGATAAAATCAAAGTGAAACGGTTGGTGAGGGTTTGAAAGGGCAAGGAAATTTTGAAGGGGTAGCCGTGTATCCCAAAATATGATTGGGGGGTTTTTTTGGAAAATTTTTTGTTTAAAATTTTGGATACCCGGGGAAAAGTAAGGAATTAGTATATAGGTTTTAAACATGGGGGTTTGGTTCCAAGGGGGTGGGTTTCGTAGTTGGGGTTTTTTGGAAGAGGGTTTTTCATTTTTTGGTGATGTTTTAAACGGCCTTTTTATGTGGTCTTTTTTTGTTCCTCCTTGGAGGGGGGGAGATCATGGAAGGGTGGGGTTATCAACGTTGGGGGGGGGGGGGGCGTTTGGGCCCCTTTAAGGGCTTTACTATGGATGTAAGGGGAATTCCTAGGGATGTTGGAAGGGCTTTAAGTATATCATAAATGGATATTGGGCATTTCATGGGGGAAAGAGGGGAATTAAGGGGTGATATGAGGAAAAAAACGTTGGGGGGCCCCGATTTTATAGGACGAAGTGTAGGAATAAGGTTTGGGTTTTTGGGGCGTCTTGGGAAAAAAAATTTTCCCGGGGAAAGGGTTTTAGGGAAATTTACTTTGGGGTTTTTCCCTTTGGCGGGGGGCCCCCGAGGGAAAGGAAAAAAGGAGTGGGACCTTATTGGGGGGGGGTAAAGGGGGGGGGGGGTGGTTTTTGGTTTTTTGGGGAAATGATGTTTGTGTGTAAGAGGAAGTAGTGAGAATTAGGGTTTGGATGGTAAAGCCATGTTTTTAGAGAAAGTTTTTCTAGTGAGATATAATGTGGTTTCCAGGGTTACATTTTAAGCCTTTATGGTTTTGTTCACTGGTTTAAAATTTCCCTTTAAAGCCGGATACCCCACCCTTAGGATCTCGTTTTTTAAATAATTTGATTTGGGGACGTTGGGATCAACCCCAAAATTTTTCTGAGATACGGTTTTCGTTTCTTTTGGGGGCTCACATTAAGCACCTTATTTTATAAAATACTCTATTTTTTTTTTAGTCTCGGGTTCTTTAAAAAAATTTAATAGCCCCGTATTGTACCGCTAATGTGGAAGTGGTGTATTTTTCTTGCATTTTGGTGTGAAAATTCACTATATGCAAGGTTTTGAATTTTTGTAAATTTAAGGTTAAAATTTATAAATTTTAAAATTTATATCGGTTGGGGTATATTCTTCTAAATTTTTTACAGGTAGGTTTTATATGAATGTAAAAGTTTCTTCTGTTTGAGTCTGTAAATTTGTGTTTTTGTCTGGGTTTATGCACTAAACCCAATTTTAAAAGGGTTTTTATGAGGTCAGGGGGATGACCCCTTTTATTAGGATAATTCAATGTATGTTTTTTTAGGAAAGGGGGGGCTGTACATAAAGGGGAGGGGGGGGGGGTTGAAGTGTCAGCGGTCTGCAAATGGCAATAATGATTATTATAAAAGGAGGGTTTATAGGTTAAGTAATGGGGTTTTGGGGTTTTTGTAAAAATTTGGGTTTTAATTTTGGCCTTGATTTAGGGGTTCTTTAAAAGGACCGGGATTGTGTACTAAAAGTTTTGAAATCTAGTATTTGGGTTTTTTAATTTTTTTTCCCATAAATTTTTTTGTATTTGCTCTGTTTATAAAATTCTGTATTGTAAAAGGGTTTTTGGAAGGTTGGGTTTTCAATATTGTGGTGTATGTTTAGGTATGGGGTCCTGTTTTTGCCAAGTAAATTGTGACATGCAAGAAAAAATAATTTTTTTTTTTTTTTTGTATACCCATCTGAGTTGTATATTAAATTTAAATTTTTTTATATGTATGGTGTGTGTGTGATATGTGTATATATATGTATGTGTATATGTATATATATATATATATATGTATGTGTATATATATGTATGTGTATGTATGTATTGTCATCAATACTAAGTACTTCTATAAAGTTACAGTGGATGTGGTTGGTTTTATTGACTAGTTTGTAATGTTGGTGTTTAATTTCATGTTCGGAGAGGTATGAAGTTCACTGTATGTACCATTTATTTTATTTTTCACCGTGGTTTGTTTTGTAAGTAATACAATGTATTATGTATATGCAGTTTTTTTAAATAAAATATAAAAAAAACAACCCCAGTCATACATGGGGAAAATCCCCTCCACCGGAGCCACAACCCTTTCCGCCGACATCCTACACAACCTACTTATTTTTACCTTACCCAGATCCCTAACCATCACTGCTGCCCTCAAAATAGTTTCACACTCCCTCAACTCCGTCCCAGAAAACATGCGTTTCAATTTATTGTGTACCTTAACCAACCCCCCCCCACTCACACCCTCCCTCATCACCTCCCTTTTAATAAAGATACATTTGACCCTCCTCTTTAAATTCATTAACCCAACCCCCCTGACGCACGGTAACTTTTACTACATCCCTTCTAAGCCAATCACAACCTGAACCCACAAAATTTAAAAACCCTCTAAGTTAGTTGCAATTGCCGTCCCCGTTAAAGGGAACACGGCAGCCACATGCCAAACCTTGCTATACAATAAAAACTTTTAATTACAATGGCACGCTGTACAAGGGTCAAATGTTAAGGCCGCAATGCTCCCAATCGACCCAGTATCCTTTTCTCCCAAACCTGACCGAATTATTAAACGTGCAACCTCAAGATCATCTGCATAGATTAGACCACAAATTTTTAATGACATCACCCGCTTCTTTACAACTGCACTACCCACTCGACCCGCTCCCCCCAAGTTCCTAACCCCATACCATGGACTTCTCCGAATTTACCCTCATCCCAGTTGCACATGCAAAGTGTCGACCATCCATTTTAGGCTTTTATGGACATCCCTTCTCTAACCAATTACGTAGTATC
Organism: Cherax quadricarinatus; assembly: GCF_026875155.1. NCBI lineage: Eukaryota > Metazoa > Arthropoda > Malacostraca > Decapoda > Parastacidae > Cherax > Cherax quadricarinatus. Next base: position 3,807 of record NW_026500504.1, on the reverse strand, counting down.
ATCTACATCCCCTATGAGAACGGGCCCCAAACGCCCCAGTACCCCCCCCAACCCTCTTCACTAACGCCCATATGGCGCTCCACCATTCTATAAAAGGGGTCCTGTATGCATGCAAATAAAAGCTGTGCCCATAGGACACCCCTGTCTAAGACCTCTGCCCATGACATCCTCCCCCTAATCTTCCATTAATCTGTACTCTCACCATTGCCCCTCTATACAAACGCCTCTACCCATCCCACTATTTCCTCCCATAGCCCTGTTTCTAAGGATTAGCTCTCAACGCCTCCCGCTCCACCCTATCATAAGCTCCTTGCCAGTTAGTGCAACCAACCCCCGCCCCCCCTTCCCCCCGTTTTTTTCCCACAAAATTCCCTTAAAAGACCATGTCCCACCCCATAGACCTCCCTGGCAACCCAAACTGGGTTTCGTTTAACCCTCCCTACAACAAAACTTGAGCTATTTCCTAAAATTTTGCAAATAACTTATAATCGCGCATAACAATGATATTGTTCTATAGCCCCTGAGGAAACGCTGTTCCTTACCTTCGGTACCAAAACAACTACAGCTGTTGCCTGTCTTTCACCCAACCTTCCACTTACCTTCATCAAGTTCAGTAACCTCACCAAAAAACCTTTTATTAACTCCCAATGCTGTTGATAAAACTCCCCCGGGGCAGTCCATCGATTCCGGTGCTTTGCCCTTTCGCAGGCACTCAAAGCTCTCCATATTTCCTCCTCAGTTATGTCCCCCCCAAGCTTCCCTTCACTGTGTCCTAACCTACATGGCACACTTCCACACACCCTCTCTAAATCCCCTAATCCTACCCCTTCCTCCCGCCAATACTTTTCGTACCACGTATCCGCAAACAACCCCATCCCATCCGTAGTGTGGATTACCTGCCCCGCCCTATACCCACCCCCGACTAAAGGGGAAACCCCCCAAACATGGAATAGCTGTTGCTGTGACGTTGTTTTTGTCTGCGAACACACCGAAGACGGCCTATCCCCCCATAACACCTCCTCCACCCCGCCATTACTCTCACCGCTTGGAACCGCTGTCCTGAATTTCCCGCAACCGCTCTTTAAGTATCATAATGTTGTCCATCGGATAGACCCCTCTACTGTCCCTTTTACATAACAACCTCGAAAACCTGTCCTCCAAATAATTAATCAACCCAAATTTTAAAGAATTAATCCTTTTCCCCTCCCGCACATAATAATGCCGAATCCGGTCCTTAGCCACACCATCCCACCACGTCACAACGTCCTCCACACCTTGTACCTCCTCAGTTAATCTCTCCCACAGCTCCGAAAAAACCCCCCAACCCCTCCCCATCTTCCAACAGACTCGTATTTAATTTCCAATATCCCCTAGAGATACAAGCTAGAGGAATCCCTCTACTTCCACGACAACCGCCCCATGATCTGAAAAGGCTAGGTCAATTGTACGGGACAGACTTTGACACTACCTTTGAGATATATACAACCTGTCTAACCTTGCCGCGTAACCTCGCCTCACGAAAGTATGCTCCACCTCCCACGCTCCCCACCTCCACATCCCTCAAACTGAACGTCCACCAATAGATTGCGTAATGCTGTCAACATATGCCCCGCCCTCGAGGTTTCCCCATCCGCTCTCCTGATCCACACAATTCCAGTTCCCACCTACGATGGCCACTTCAGGTAAACACGGAAAGCAAAACTAGATCATCACACACAAAATCCCTCTTTACTTTCATATCATTTTCAGCTGGTGCATACACACTTACAAAGGTTACCCTCTGCCCCTCCACCACCCATCCACAAGCAACCCCCCTCCCCCCCCCACCCCTTCACGTCTTTGCAACAAAAAACGGGCTCGCCTCCTTTATCAATAAACCCACACCCCCTTTCAAACGTGCCGATGGCAGAGTCAACACCGTTACCCCTTTCCCCCTCGAGCACTTTACCCTCCCCGAAATTATGCTCCTGTAGAAAGACTAGTCCACTCTGTATCGACGTAAGAGAATACGAAAGCATTCCCTCTTCATACCAGTACACAGTCCTTCACATTCACAGTCATGCATTTAAGGCCTTTCTAAAGCTTCCAATCCTTTCTCCTCTCACCCTTCCCCGGGCCTCTTGCCCCAGGGTCAAATGTGGTTTGTCACCATCCACCCCCCCCTTTTTCGATGCCTCTTATCCTGGCTGTCACGAAAATATAATCCCTCTCCCAGACCTCTGCGCGGGTGTCAGGACATAAACTGAGTCTGACGCAGCCCCCCTCTTCCTCGTGACACTCTCTACCGCCATACTGTCTTCCGAAGATTCCTCACAGTGAATATCAACCTCACACTGTGACTGCGCACAGAGCTTCGGTTTGACTCCTCTCTGTGCCTGCAGTTGTCCTCCGTCCTTCTCGTTTCCTGTCCCGCCACACTCTCCTTTCAACTCAGGCACCATTTCTCGGACCAACCATTATCCTCGCCCGAAGAAGGTAAATTTTTCAATACCTCGTCGGCTCCTCCTCCAGCTCTTGCACCTCTTGCTGAATTGCACGTCCTCCCCGTCACCGGGCAAAGTGGCCATTTTTGACTCCACACAAACTCGTGCCACGCCCATCATGCACCACAAGGGGACTCTTCCACAATGTCACTCCATAGGGCGGCCCTCTCCTCGATTTCCTTTGGAATTCTCCCCCACGACATCCACACCTGTAACTGGTGCTCCACCTGTTTGTGCCGGCGCCCTCCACTGCCTCCCACACGTCGCTGCCATATGGTTATATCTTCCCCACAACCTGCATGTCCGTCCCCTGCCCAGCATACGCCACTAGAATCTGGGTCCTAAACTCCGGCATCACGACGTTATGACGGAATCGGGTGCCTCAGTGTCATTTTGAGGGAGAGAATTTACCCTCCGGACGTCCCATGTACGCACCTGCCGCCCACTTGCCTTGGGTTGCCAGATGCACGGTGCCATAAGCAGCAAACACCTTTTCCCTAAGTCCTCCTCGTCAGCCTCGAAGGGGACATTCCGCAACTTCACCCACGTATAGTGGCGAGAGACGTCTATGGTCGACTTTGACAGCTGGAGTTACATCAATACTCACATGCTCAAATTTCGTCACCAACGACTCGTACACAGCCGTCGATTTAACTTGACGAATAGACGAAGGCCCCATTCGGGCCACACCATAAACCTCATCATCCTGCACTCCGTACGTTTCCCGGATGATTGCCGGAAAGTAACACCTGCGCCGTAGAGGGGGAAATCGCCCACGAAGCAGCTCAACGCGACAGTGTTTATCCTACGTCGGATACTCAGGCCCATATTGTTGCTTGAGAGCTCTCCTGACAAACAGCAGAGGGGTGCTGTGCACAACTCACTCCACCGCAGTCAGGCAGCTAATGGGGAAGTTATTGGGACTCACGAGTAACCACAAATGGTAGTTACGAGGCATTCATGAATAACCACACACGGAAGTTATGAGGGGCTCATTTAGAAAAACCCCAACACGGAAGTTATGAGGGACTCATGGAGAAACGACACACAGAAGTTATGAGGGACTCATCAGAAAAACCACACATGGAGTTATGAGGAACGCATGAATAACCACACATGGACGTTATGAGGGATTCATTGTAACCAACATGGAAGATATGAGGGACTCATTAGAAACCACACATGGGAAGTTATGAGTGACTCAAAAGTAACCACACATGAAAGTATGAGGGCTCATAAGTACCGAAACATGGAAGTTTATGAGGGACTCTTGATAAACCCCTCCGGTGTTTGGGGGTCACGGGGAAAAACCCCACATGGAAGT
>NW_026500493.1:0-25454 GCF_026875155.1 Cherax quadricarinatus | reverse complement strand
TCATTAATTAACAGAAAGCAAGTTTAATTTTGAAACATTTCCCCTCGAAGGGCAAAATTTAGTTCCCAGCGACACGGGTCTTACCTGGCCTTTTAAAAAATTTTTCTACTTAAAGTATAAAATGGATCAATATATATTTTCATGGCGACAGTACAACCATTCAAGTACATTGTCTCTTTTCACATTTTTTTTTCCCAAAAGGACCACCGCTATCGATTAAGATACCAGACAAACACACACACACACACACACACACACACACACACACCACACCCACACACACACACACACAACACACACACACGGGAATTTTAGGAAGATTTCTTCAGCCACAGGTAGTCAGGAAGTGGAATAGTTTGGGAAGCGATGTAGTGGAGGCAGGATCCATACATACTTTAAGCAAGGTATGATAAAGCCCCGGGTTCAGGGAGAGTGACCTAATAGCGACCGGGGTTTGGGACCGCCCCCTCCCAACCTCAACAAGTGAGTACAACTAGGTGAGTACAACACACACACACACACACAGCAGTAAGACAAGGGAGAGAGGGGTGGGTGGATTGCATTTTCTTGGACTGTAAGAAGGCGTTTGACACAGTTCCACACAAGAGATTATGCAAAAACTGGAGGACCAAGCAGGATAACAGGGAAGGCACTACAATGGATCAGGGAATACTTGTCAGGAAGACAGCAGCGAGTCATGGTACGTGGCGAGGTGTCAGAGTGGGCACCTGTGACCAGCGGGGTCCCGCAGGAGTCAGTCCTAGGACCAGTGCTGTTTCTGGTATTTGTGAACGACATGACGGAAGGAATAGACTCTGAGTGTCCCTGTTTGCAGATGACGTGAAGTTGATGAGAAGAATTCACTCGATCGAAGACCAGGCAGAACTACAAAGGGATCTGGACAGGCTGCAGACCTGGTCCAGCAACTGGCTCCTGGAGTTCAATCCCACCAAGTGCAAAGTCATGAAGATTGGGGAAGGACAAAGAAGACCGCAGACGGAGTACAGTCTAGGGGGCCAGAGACTACAAACCTCACTCAAGGAAAAAGATCTTGGGGTGAGTATAACACCAGGCACATCTCCTGAAGCGCACATCAACCAAATAACTGCTGCAGCATATGGCGCCTGGCAAACCTCAGAACAGCATTCCGACATCTTAATAAGGAATCATTCAGACCCTGTACACCGTGTACGTTAGGCCCATATTGGAGTATGCGGCACCAGTTTGGAACCCACACCTAGCCAAGCACGTGAAGAAACTAGAGAAAGTGCAAAGGTTTGCAACAAGACTAGTCCCAGAGCTAAGAGGTATGTCCTACGAGGAGAGGTTAAGGGAAATCAACCTGACGACACTGGAGGACAGGAGAGTAGGGGGGACATGATAACGACATACAAAATACTGAGAGGAATAGACAAGGTGGACAAAGACAGGATGTTCCAGAGATTGGACACATTAACAAGGGGACACAGTTGGAAGTTGAAAAGACAGATGAATCACAGGGATGTTAGGAAGTATTTCTTCAGCCACAGAGTAGTCAGTAAGTGGAATAGTTTGGGAAGCGATGTAGTGGAGGCAGGATCCATACATAGCTTTAAGCAGAGGTATGATAAAGCTCACGGCTCAGGGAGAGCGACCTAGTAGCGATCAGTGAAGAGGCGGGGCCAGGAGCTCGGACTCGACCCCCGCAACCTCAACTAGGTGAGTACACGCACACACACATGAACGAGGATCAGGTAAGAATACAATGGGATCTGGACAGGGTGCAAGCCTTGTCCGACAAATGGCTGCTGGAGTTTAACCCAGCCCAGTGCCAAGTCATGTAACTTGATGAAGGGCAAAGAAGACCGCAGGCGCTAGGGGGTCAAAGACAGCAAACCTCACTCAGGAAAATGATCTTAGGGTGGGCATCATGCCGAGCACACCTCCTTAAGTGCACATTAACCAAATAACCGCTGCAGCCTATGTACGCCTGGCAAAACAAAGAATAGAGTTTCTATATCAAAGTAAAGCGTATACTTTAGGCCCCTATTGGAATATGCAGCACTAGTATAGAACCCACACCTGGTCAAACACGTCAAGAAATTAAAGAAAGTGTAAAACTTTGCAACAAGACTATTCCCGAAGCAAGAGGTATGTCCTGTGAGGAGAGGCTAGGAAACTCAACCTGACAATAGGACTGGAGGACAGGATTGATAGGGGGACATGATAACGACGTATACAATACTGGGAGAAATTGATTGACAAGATAGATAGGGCTTTAATGTTTCAGAGGATACATCTGGAAGTTAGAAACTCAGATGAGACACATGGATGTTAGGAAGTGTTTCCTTTATCTTAGAGTCGTCAGAAAATGGAACAAACTGGAGAGTGAAGTAGTCGAGGCGGAACCCATACACAGCTTCAAGACAAAGTACGATAAGGTCCATGGAGAAGGGAGAGAGTGGACTGTATAGCGAATAGCAAAGAGGCAGGGCCAGGAGCTATGAATCGACCCCTGCACCCACAATTACACACAGGCACGCGCGCGCGTGTCCCTCCCTCCATGAGAGTGGAACGCAGTTATAATCCTGAATGGATCTATATTCAACTATGATAACATGAATGTAGATAAGTACGTTTATAGAGCAACATATAATGTTATCAGACTGACTGACGATGTAGTCAAGGTTAAGCTTGGTTACAAATACTTTTCGTAGTCAGACACACGAATGATGATCAGACCAAATGAAAAGTATGTAGCCAGCCCTATGGTTACCGCCCTATGGTTACCATCTTGAACACTATGTGATTATTTGTTCACTTATTGAGGAATATTGAGATAGACATTATAGTAAGAAATGTGATATTATAAAAGATATCTTAATGAAAATAAGATACCAGGCATATTATGTAATTTTCCTAAACTTTCTTCCAACAGATAAGTGAACTGCAGATATAAATCCAGATGTGTTCATATGAACACTTATGGGGCCTAGTTCCGAGGCCTTTTGTGCAGTCATGCTGTTAAGTTACCCTCCACGGGATTGATTTGGGTTAGGTTAGGTAAGGTTCGTCAGGAAACAGGACAAGTGTTTCCTGATGCTGGTCTAAGGCAGATGATGACCCGGAATTGGAGCTTTTGGTCATCTGACCGAGGCCTTCCGTTGGCTTACCGGTCCACCCCTTTAAAAATTCTGGTCAGTTATAACCATTTTTTTTATAATATGGCTATGGGGGTGCACAATAAACTAGCCACTTCTATGGCAAATCTCGTCTAAGGCAAACGAAAAGAAACTGTGCTGAGGGCCTGTTTAGTTTTTCGGAGAGTACATTTACCGCCGCAACGTTGCGCGCCATCAGCCCCCCCTACCACCCCCCCCGGGCCCGATCCCCCCCCCCCCCCCCTGTGTATGAGACCCCCAACCCCCCCGGTATAACCACCCCTACGACCACAATATGAAGTTTCAGACACTTGTGCAACAATCTGGATATCTTTATTGTAGTAGGTCGTTTCGCCTGCCAGTGGCTTTATCTAATACAGATTCTAGGACATAATAGGAAGAAGTAGAATATATACAAAAGATGAGGTAATCAGTCCTCGGCCTTGGAAGTTTTAGTGTTCCACAGCACGCGTGGTGGAGGAGAATAGGAGCAAAGACAAGAAGACTGGCGGTTTATATAGGGCGTCAGTGGGATAGGGGAGGGCAGCAGACGAGGGCAAAAGTCATGGTAGCGGGATTCCAGTGGAAGCCTCCCCCCACCCCCCCACCCGGCCACCAACACCCTCCCACCCCCATAACCCCCACAACCCCCCCGCCACATGGGCCCCACCCTCCCCCCCCCCCCACCTCCCCGCCCTTTCTAGATTCATCCCCAGCCCCCGTGCCCCCCAACGCCCCAATGCCCCCTATTTGTTGATGTCCTCCTGAACCAAGATTCTACAAGACCCCCCCTCCGCACGGTTGCTGCAACTAACACCATCTCTTTGGGGAAGGAACCGACTTCCACTGGGGAATCCCGACCCCCCGGTCCTACCAGTGATGCCTCGTCTCTGCCTGTACCTATCCACTAGACGCCTTATAAACCGCCAGTCTTTTTTCAAATCACCATAACTCCTCCCCACCTAATCAGTGAACACTAAACTCCAAGGCGAGGGGAATTCACCCCTCCACCCACACAAAATAAAATATTGTTCTATGGTTTTCCTATTATTTCTAGAATCTGTATATTAAATCCATTAATTCTCCCCCCCACCACCTACCACCACCCAACCTAACACCATCCAATACCCATCCCCACCTACTACAAAACTTCATTAACCGGGGCTGCATGTACGTTGTTAGATGTGCTTATCTGTGAGCTAGGTGAGTACTGGGGGAATCGGTGAACTGGCTTGCCCCCCCCCTCCAACCTAGTGTGGTGATGTTGGTTGGTAGTATAAAGTAGATTGTGATATATTACTTTACTTTTAATATTCATTTTATAGTTTTGTTATCATGGCGAGTTTTTGCGTCCCTTGCCTTTATTAATTGTACTAGATTGCACCTTCACATATTTAATGTGATGAAGGATCAAGCTGTGGTCCTGGTGGTTTTTTCTCATATTTTAAAATATTTTATTGTCCTAGACATATGCAGGTTGTTTTACGCTATAGGAACAACGACTTTTTTTTTCTTTTCCGAAGCCTTTAAAGCAGTAACAGAGTTTCACTCTTTCAGGTTAGGGAAATGCATCTTGAACATATTTTTCAGCGGCGGATCTGAAGTCCCCCCCCCCCCCCCCCCCCCAATTCACCCGGCACCTCACTTGTTAATCACGATATCTTCACAGCATGTTTCCATTAAGCCCATCCCCCCCCACCCAATGCTCCAATAGATGCTCCACTAGTTGCATCCATCAAGTTGGGAAATAGGAACCCACCCCCCCCAGCCGCCCCCTTGGTGGGTTCACCTCAACGGGTGGGTTCAGACGCTGGTGGGGGAGCCGTGTCGCATACGAGCCCCCTCTTTGGGGATTAGGTTGGGTGTGGAGGGAGGTGGTGTAGAGTGGTGGAAGCCCCGCAGCTTTGCCCCTCCCACCGACTCGCGTCCTCAGATGCGTGCCCCGCACGTCTGTACACAACCCCCACCCTCCCCATATCAATATTATGAAGATCTCATAGCTCATTGACTCAGCCCCCACCCCCCCCCCCACACTCCGCAGACCCCGCACACCACCACCCCCATCCACCCCCCTTTGCGTAGGACGACGGCGTCCTCGTGGCCCCCCCCACCCCCCCCCCCCCCCCCCCCCCCCCCCCCCCCCCCCCCCCCCGACCCCCCCCACTCCCAACCACCCCCACACCCCCCCAACACCCCCCACCCCCCAGACTACACACCCTCTTGTCCGTTCCCTCATATACACCTAGCTCCGGTGTTTTCTGGGTATTCTATGTGCGGCCCCCCCCCCCCGCGCCCTACTTTCGAGTTTGTTCCATTTTCATTCCCCCCCCCCCCCCCCCCCCCCCCCCCCCACCCCCCCCCCCCCCCCCCCCCCCCCTCGGTTAGCTGGGCTGGGTTGTTAGGAGGGGGTTGTGGGCGCCGGGTTTAGCCGAAGCCTTCGTCTGCGGCCGGTGTGTGTGGGCAGGTTTGTGTTGATACTGCCGCGCGCGAATTGACCCTTTTTCATATGGATATCACTGTCCCGTTCCTCCACTGGTTGTGCACGTCCTTATGGTTCTGGGGTTCGGCGTCGGTGGTGGTGGGCCGGCACTGGCTGGACGGCTTGGTGGGAAGGTAGGTGTGTTGGTGGGAGGCGGATGAGGGGGGGTGAAGGGCAAATGGCTGCGTGGGGGGCCGGCACTAGGTTAGTCGCCGACCCCCTGTCAGTCGAGCCGTGGGGAAGGAATTCTTGTGGCCTGAGGCGTCAGTAGAACAACCCCCCCCCCCCCCCCCCCCCCCAGATTTCATGTAAGAAACATCTACCATCACTCCCCATATACCCACCACCCCCCACCCCCCTCTCATCCTTCCACCACCCCACCACACACAACACACCACTCCCACACACACACCCCCCCCCCCGCCCCCCCCCCCCCCCCCCCCTCCCCCCCCCCCTACCTCCCCCACTTCCCATCCTCCCCCACACCCCCCCCCCCCCCACTCCCTGTATCACACAAAAACCACACCCGCACACCCCACCACCCCCACACACCCCCCCCCCCCAGCCCCCTCCCCCCCCCACCCCCCCCCCCCCCCCCCCCCCCCCTTGTGGTTGGGTCGTGCGTGGCGGAGGGGTGGGGTTGGGGTGTTAGAGGATGGTATCATGCTAGATGTACAGTTGTACTTGTAACAGTGGGGATATCTTGTCATACGTCCTATGGAAGGTTTGAGGTGGTGGTGCTTGGTCACACTATGTGGCTGCAATTACCTATAGGGGGCTAGTGAGTCATGGGTGTTGTATTTTGTGAACCCCCCACCCCCCCCCCTCCCTCCCCCCCCCCCCCCCCCCTACACCCCCCCCCCCTTCTCTACCCCCCCTCCCCCCCCCCCCCCCCCCCCCCCTCCCCCCCCCCCCCTCCCCCCCAACTCCGCCTTGTGTACGGCAACGTGCAAGGGCTGCGCATGGTGGTAGGTCGTTAAATGGATATTCACTAGATCTCTTCTCACAATATTATCGACACACTCATCACTCGCTACATGTAATTAACTCAGGTCTTTGAGTTACACTGGTAGCTTGTCAACGCGGGTGTTGTATACCCCTACGACTTCCCCACCCTCCCGCCCCTGTTCGAGTGGCTTTCCGTGAACGCTCTGGCGTACAACACTTCTCGTTTTTTCTGGGATTTTATCAACAACTCTGTACAACTATTTACACACTTATCGGATTATACACTTTCTTTCACTGCACTATAATGACAAATAGGTTATATTTATGCAGATGCACACAAACGGCGGGTTGTTACTGTAGGCCTTTCGAGGGTATCTCTATCCTGGACTCCCCATTTAATTCTAATTAGATGTTCTCTCCCAGTGATGGGAAGTAAGTTTGTTTCCTTAAACCCCCAGCCTCTTACCCTCCCTCCCCCCAATTACGGTTACTCTATTAGTACAGCTGCCTCATTAAACCTACTCAACAGTTTTTAAAGCAAGTTTTAATTATTGAAACTCTTCACTCGATTGGCGAATATATTTAGTTTCCCAGCGACCACTGGGTCGTACCTTGGACCTTTTCTATAAATTTTATATCTTAAAGTATACAATGGATCACATATATTATTGTTATTAGGCGACAGTAGCTACCCACCTTCTATAGATCATCATTGGCTCTATTCTCACAGTTTTGTTCCAACAGGTACCACCGCTATCGATTTAAGCATACCAGAACAAACACACAACACACCTCACACAACACACCACACTCTCACCACACACACACACACACACATACCACACTACAACCCACACGGGCAATGTCTAGGAGGATTCTTCAGCTCTCTGAGTAGTCAGGAGGAGACGAAGCTTACTTCCGAAAAATATGGCCAAAATGATGTTTTATGCTTATTTCGACAATTTAAAGCATTAGAGCACTTTTCAGCAAACCTGATTCTTTAGATGAAATTCAAGGATTTCAAATTTTTGATTCTGAATATGATGGAAGATTGACATTTTATGCTGAATAGAAGTGATCTTAAATATAGTGACGATTTTAGTTGTACTTATTTTTGGTGTCAACATAGATTTTCAAGTGTGGAAATCCGAGTATTTTAGCTAAAAAGGGGATGGTTTGTTTGAAAAGAGCTCTAATTGCTCCAAATCGTCGAATATTCAGTAAATTATCACTTTAACCATATTTTTGCAGATTTTTTTCAATTCTTCAAGTATTTTAAAAATAGTAAAAGCATGAAAAAAAATGAAAATTATGGTGTAAAAATGATGTTTTTTTACTGTATATTCGACGTTTAGGGAGCATTTTAGAAGATTTTCAGACAAACTGGATATTTTAGCTAAAAGATTCATGGGATTTCAAACATTTTTATCAGAATTTCTAATGGATTGAATTTTTCGAGGTTTTTCAACTTTTTTAAAAGTATATTACTTAATTTTTCAAAAAGGCCCGTAAAAATTTCGAAGAAATTCAGAAAATATTATTGAATATTTTTTATTTTTTAATAATATCAAAAGCGTGTGAAAGAAAATCGAAAAATGTGGCAAAATGATCGTGGATTTGACTGCTGTTTGAACGATTTAGAGAATTTTGAGAAAACCTTTTCAGGCACAAACTGATTTTTTAGTCTAAAATTTCATGGTTTTTCATACTATTTTGTTCAGTAATAACTGATGGGAATTGAATTATATGCTGAAAGGTAACTTTTAAATGACATTTTAGTGTTAGCATGGTGTCAATAAATCGTATTTCAAGTCCGAAACTCCATGTATTTTAGCTAAATAGTAAGGCTTAATTGAAAAATCGTCGAAATTGAAGTTAAATATCATTTTACATAGGTTTTCTCGATCGCTTTTTAATGCTTCAGGTATTTTAAAAATAGCAAAAGCATTGAAAAAATCGAAAAAAATATGGTAAAATGATGTTTTCCTGCGGCATTTCGAACGATAGATTGTGTCACGTGATTCGAAATTCTATATTGACATATCAGTACTACACCAAAAATGTAATAATTTATAGTTACTTATGCACAGCAGTAAAATTCGATGATTCCATCAGTAAATTCTGGCATGAAAAAAGTTTTGAAAATCCGAATGAATTTTAGCTAAAATAATCAGGTTTCTTGAACAGTGTTCTAAATGCTATAATAGTTCGACAAACAGTGCGCAAGTATAAAAACTTCATTTTGCCATATTTCTCGATTTATTTCAATGCATTTGGTATTTTTAAAAAATATATGGGAAATATCTGAAATGCCTGAAAAATGATGAAATAGCAGAAGGTTTGAAAAAATTCGAAAATATGGTTTAAAATTATGTTTTTACTGCATGTTTCGAAGATTTGGAAGCTTTATTAAACAGGTTTCAGGCAAACCTTTTCTTTTTAGCTAAAATACATGGATTTCACACTTGAACTGAAATATATGATTGGCACAAGTAGTACACTAGAAAAATGTATATTAAAGGTCTCTCGAGCATAAAATTAAAAGAATCTCATCGATTATGATAAAAAGAGTTTAAAAATCCATGAATTTTGCGTTTGTGTATTTTAAAAAATACATGAATGCATTAGTGGAAGAATCGAACAAGAATATGGTAAAATGAATATTTTCGCATATTTCGGAAGATTTTGCGAATTTAGAACACTTTTCAGACAAAAGTAGAATTACATTAATGTTTTCGAAAAAGTCCATAAAGTATTTCGTGTGAAATTCAGAAATGTTTTGAATATTTAAAATATTTTAGAATAACACACCCAAATGACTGAAAAAATCGATGAAATAATGCAAAAATGATATTATACGCATATTTCGGAACATCGCTATTTTTAGAGCATTGGAACACTTCAGACAAACCTGATTTTTTTAGCTATAATTCGTGGATTTTCAAATTTTTCATCAGAATTACTGATGGAAATTGAATTATATCGCTGAAAGTAAACTTAAATATGACATTTTAGTGTAGTGATTGTGTCAATATATATTTCAAGTGTAAAATCCATGTATTTTAGCTAAAAAGAAAAGGGTTTGTGTGAAAAGTGTTTCTAAATCTCCAATTCGTCAGAAATAAGCAGTGGTAAAACATCATTCTACAAATTTATCTATTTTTTTGAAATGGTTTTGTGTTTTTAAGATACCTGAATGCATTGAAAAAATCGTAAAAATCGTTAACTGATGTTTTACTGCCTTTTTGATCTATTTTCAGCATTTAGAGCACTGTTCAATTAAAACCTTGCTTTTTAGCAAAAATTCATGGGAATTTCACCAACAGACCTAATATTGACATAAGCTACACTAAAATGTCATCTTTTATGTTGACTTTCAGCATAAAATTCATTCCATAAGTATTTGATCAAAAAGTTTGAAACTCCATGGATTTTAGCTAACACAACCATGTATCCGCCCGTGAACACCACCAACACCAACACTTCGAAATTATGCAGCTCACCAAATAACAATTAGATCTCTTTTCCTCTCTCTCTCACGCCCCATTCACTTCCGCGACTCCAATCCAGCAATTTGGAATGTGTTTATCAAACCACAACACCCCTAATGCCCATCACTAGAATTAAAATTGCCCTAGAACCCCCCCCATCCCCCCCCCCCCCAAGTGATAGAACTAGCCCCCCGCTACACGCTATAGTCGCGTCCGCTCATCTAATACTAAAGATCTGGTAAAATGAAGTTTACTGCTATTTCGTCGATTGTCTAGCGCATTTAGAACACTTTTCAGACAGAACCTAGATTATAGCTACTAATAATTTCATCGATTTTCAAATTTGTTTATCGGGAACCCCTGGAAATTGCTAATGGAAATTGATATTTTCTCTAGGACCAGTTGTCAACATTTGTAAAGTATATTAACATCTTTTTATCAAATAGAGAAACCCTTATTAAATTTTCGGGTGATAGGAGAACTAATTTTGAATATTTCATATATTTTTATAAAAATACCAAAGAAGCGTTGAAAAAAGAACAGATAAATGTGGCAAAATTATGTTTTACTGCATATTTCGAACGCATGTATGAAGCCCATTAGGAACACTTTTGAGCCAAACTGATGTTTTTATAGCGAAACATTCATTGATTTCGAAATCTTTTTTTTTAAGAATTTCTGATGAAATTGAATTTATGCTGAAGAAGTAGTACTAAATCAGATGACATACTTTAGTGTAGTGCTGTTAGATATTGCGTGCGAAATATATATTTCACGTGACTGAAAAAATCCATGTATTGTAGCTAGATAAAGAACAGGTTTGTTGTGCGTGGAAAGTGCTCTGAAAGCTCTGCACACTCTCGGTTCTCGGAAGTGATGTCACGTAGCTATAAACATCATTTTTACCTTAATTTGTTTTTATTTTTTTCAATAGCTTTTGCTCTTTAAAAAAAAATCTGAAGCATTGGAAAAAACACGAAAGAAGAAAAAAAACTGTTGTGATCCTTATGTTATATCTCTCTGCAGCGACGAAAACCACCCCCCCCCCCCCCCCCCCACGACACACAAACCCACCACCCCACCCCCCCCCCCCCCCCCCCCCCCCCCCACATTACACCCGCCTTAAGCCCCCTCACAAAATCACACGCTGCGTATAGTGATCTGCCCAAAAGTGTTCTAAATACTCAAATCGTCGAACTATGCAGTAAAACACTTCATTTTGCCTAGTAGGATCTGTGCCTCCGATAATCTTGCACATACCCTTTCCTCAGGCCCCATTCCCTGGCCTTTTTCGTGCTCTACCATCTCTGTGTATGTCATCGCTATGCCAGTGTATGATTCTCAGTCCTGATGTAATGTATATACACACTCACCTCTGTAGAGAGAGATTCTGTACTATTGAAACAACTCTTTTGTTGATCACTGGGCACGCCTGTGGAAAAAAATATGTACTATACTTTAAAATGTGGAAGAGAAACCTCGAAAGATTCAATTCCGTTGTAGCATATCTGATATGGAAAATGTTTGAAAATCCTGATATTTAGCTAGAAATTTCAGGTTTGTCTGAAGGTGTTCTAAATTGCTCCGCAAATGTGTCGAAGAAATATGCAGGGCCTAGAGCTATCATTTTACATATTTTTCGTTTGTGTTTGGAATGCTTCAGCTTTTTCAGTATGTTTCATTGCGCAATTCATATCATTTTTCATATATGTAGTTAAAGAAATACCAAAAGCATTGAAAAAATCGAGAAAGAAATATGGCACTTTTCTCTGGACAAACCTGATAGATATTTTGTTACGCTAAAATTCTTGATTTGTTCAAAACTGCTTTTTTTTTTTTTTATCAGGAATTACTTGTATGGATTGAATTTTTATGCTGAAAGTAACTTGTAAATAAGAAATTTTACTGTAGTATTGTGTTATTATATTTTTTAAGTGTGAAGAAGATGAGACATATTAATGGGTCGACTAGAAAAAACGATAAGTTTGTGTGAAAGAAACTGCTCAAAATGCTTCAAATCGTGACGGAAATAGCGCAGTAAAACATCTCATTTTACCCATAGTATTTAGATTTTTTCAATGCTTTTTGCTATTTTTTAAAAATACCTGAGAGCTTTGAATACGTGAAAATATTGGTTAAAATGATGGTTTTACATGCATATCTTGAAACTATTGCGAAAAATTTAGAGCACTTTTCAGCATGTACCTGATAGTGTTTAGACTAAAATTCATGGATTTTGAACTTTTCTTAATCAGAATTGCTAGTTGAAATTGAATTTTTCGTGGCTTTTCAACACGATTTAAAGAAAAAGTCTTTGTACATATTTTTCAAAAAAGCCCATAATAATTTCGAGGAATTCAGGAAACATTGTTTGAGTATTTGTCGTCTATTTTTAAAAAATACCAAAAGCATTTGAAAAATCGAGAAATGTGGCAAAATGTGTTTTACCATATTATCGACGATTTAGAGCATTAGCAACACTTTCAGACAAACCTGATTTTCAGTATAAATTCATGGATTTTCAAACTTTGCTTAATAGGAACACGTTGATGGAATTGAATTTTATTGTGAAAGTAACCTAAATATGACATTTTATTGTAGCATTGATGTCAATATATATTTCAAGTTTGAAAATCCATGTATTTTAGTAAAAAGGAAAGTTTGAGTGAAAAGTGCCTCTGACTGGGCTTCAAATCGCCGAAAATATGCCAGTGAATACTCAGTTTATACTAGTTTTCGATTTTTTAATGGCTTTTGATATTTTTAAAAATACCTGAAGGCATAGGAAATATCGAAAAAATTATGGTAAAAAAAAAAATCCAAAAATATCGGCTAAAAATAATATTTAACTGTGTGTTTCGACGATTGTGGGGCATCTAGTGCACTTTCAAATCAAAGCCTTATCTTTTTAGCTATAAATACATGGATTTCCCACACTTGAATAATATGTTGACACAGTACTACACTAAATATCTTTTTAAGTCACTTATTCAGCATAAAATTTAAGATTCCCGTCGCTGTAATTCTGATGAACTAAAGTTTAGGAAATCATCGAATTTTATTTTATAATACTAAATTCAGATATGTGTGTGAAGAAGTGTTCTAAACTGTTTAAATCGCCGAAAAAAAGCAGTAAAACTTAATTTGCAATTTTACGATTTTTTCAATGCTTTTTGTATTTTTAAGAAATACAGAATGAAAATCAAGTTTAAAAAATACTTTCAGAATTAACTTCCGAAATTTTATGGACATTTTGAAAGCCCCCATAAGTGCTATACTTTAAAAGGATTGAAATTCCTCGTTAAATTCAATTCCATTAGCACTTTATGATAAAAAAAATCATGAAAATTTTAGGTAAATATTCAGGTTTGTCTGAAAAAGACAGTTCTAAAATGCTCCAAATTCATCGAAATATGCAGTTAAACATCATGTTACCATATTTATTCGATTTTTTCAATGCTTCAGTTATTTTTAAAAAATAGCAAAGAAGTGCATTGAAAAAATAAGCGAAAAACATGTGTAAATGATCAGCGCTGTGCACGCTACTGCATATTTCGAACTCTATTGTAGAAGGCATTATAGAACACTTTTCAGACAAACCTGGATTTTTTAGAACTAAAATTCATGGATTTTCAAACTTTTTTATCAGAATATACGGCTTGGAATTGATTTTTATGCTGAAAGTAAGACCAGATAAAATATGATATTTTTAGTGTTATTTGTGTTCAATATTAGTATTTCTAAGGTGAAAATTCATGTATTTTGAGTCTATCTCAAGGAAGAGTGTTGTGTGAAAAGTGCTGCTAAGATGCTCTCCCAAATCGTCGAAATACGCAGGTAAACATCAATTTTACCATAAAATTGTGTTTCGGATGTTTTTCATATGGCTTTTGCTATTTTTAAAAAAGTTCCTGAGAGCATTGAAAAAATCGAAAAATATGGTAAAATGATGTTTTACTGCATATTTGAACGATTTGGAAAATTTAGAGCACTTTTCAGACAAACCTGATATTTAAGATAAAATTTTCAAATTTTTTAATCATGAGTGCTAATGGAAATTGAATTTCAGGATGTTTTCAAACATTTTAAAGCATGCTACATATTTTTCAAAAATCCCATAAAATTTCCATGAAATTCTGAAATATTTTTGAATAATTCACAAATATTTTTTTAAAAATACCAAAAGCATTTAAAAAATCGAAAAATATGGCAAAATGATGTTTTACTGCTTATTTCGACAATTTAAAGCATTTAGAGCACTTTTCAGACAAACCTGATTCTTTAGATGAAATTCATGGATTTCAAATTTTTTTATCTGAATTACTGATGGAATTGAATTTTATGCTGAAAGTGACTTAAATATGACATTTTAGTGTACTATTGTGTCAACATATATTTCAAGTGTGGAAATCCATGTATTTTAGCTAAAAAGGAAGGTTTGTTTGAAAAGCGCTCTAAATGCTCCAAATCGTCGAAATATTCAGTTTTAAATATCATTTTACAATTATTTGTCGATTTTTTTTTTTTCCAATTCTTCAAGTATTTTTAAAAATAGTAAAAGCATTGAAAAATTCGAAAAAATGTGGTTAAAAATGATGTATTTACTGTATATTTCGGACGACGATTTGAAGCAGTGTGTGTAACACTTTTCCAGCAACTGATTATTTTAGCTAAAATTAATGGATTTTCAAACATTTTTATCAGAATGCTATTGGAATTGAATTTTCAGAGGTTTTTCAACATTTTAAAGTATATTACATTTATTTTTCAAAAGGCCGGAAAATTTCGTCGCGCTCTAATTTAGAAATATTATTGACATATTTCATATATTTTTTAATAATATCAAACAGCATTGAAAAAAATCGAAACAAAGTGGCAAAATGATGTTTTACTGCCTGTTTTGGACGATTTAGAGGAATTTAGAAACAGCTTTTCAGACAAACCTGATTTTTTAGCCTAATATTCATGGATTTTCATTTACTTTTTATCAGAATAACTGATGTGGAAATTGAATTTTTATTGCTGAAAGTAGTAACTTTAAAATGACATTTATTGTTGCATTGTGTCAATCAAATATTTAAGTCCGAAACGTCCGAGGTACTTTTAGCTAAATAGTAGAGGTCTTAATTGTGAAAATCGTCGAAATATGGAGTAAAATATCCTTTTACCATATTTTTCTCGATTTTGGTTAATGTCTTCAGGTATTTTTTGTATTTTTAAAAATAGCAAAAGCATTGAAAAAATCGAAAAATATGGTAAAATGATGTTTTCCTGCGCATTTCGACGATATGGATTTTCACACTTTAAATATATATTGACACAATACTACACCAAAATGTCATATTTAAGTTACTTTCAGCATAAAATTCAATTCCATCAGTAATTCTGATAAAAAAGTTTGAAAATCCATGAATTTTAGCTAAAAAATCAGGTTTATCTGAAAAGTGTTCTAAATGCTATAAATAGTCGAAACATGCAGTAAAACATCATTTTGCCATATTTCTCGATTTTTTCAATGCATTTGGTATTTTTAAAAAATATATGAAATATATGAAATGCTTGAAAAATGTGAAATAGCAGAAGGTTTGAAAAATTCGAAAAATATGGTAAAATTATGTTTTACTGCATATTTCGAAGATTTGGAGCATTTAAAACAGTTTTCAGGCAAACCTTTCTTTTTAGCTAAAATACATGGATTTTCACACTTGAAATATATATTGGCACAATACTACACTAAAATGTCATATTTAAGGTTCTCTCAGCATAAAATTAAATTCCATCAGTAATTCTGATAAAAAAGTTTAAAAATCCATGAATTTTGCTTTTGCTATTTTAAAAAATACATGAAGCATTGAAAAAATCGAAAAATATGGTAAAATGATATTTTTCTGCATATTTCGAAGATTTTGAGAATTTAGAACACTTTTCAGACAAAGTATATTACATATTTTTCAAAAAGCCCATAAAATTTCGATGAAATTCAGAAATGTTTTTGAATATTTAAAATATTTTTAAAAAAAAACACCAAAAGCACTGAAAAAATCGAGAAATAAGGCAAAATGATACTTTTACTGCATATTTCGACGATTTAGAGCATCTGGAACACTTCAGACAAACCTGATTTTTTAGCTAAAATTCGTGGATTTTCAAACTTTTTCATCAGAATTACTGATGGAATTGAATTATATGCTGAAAGTAACTTAAATATGACATTTTAGTGTAGTATTGTGTCAATATATATTTCAAGTGTGAAAATCCATGTATTTTAGCTAAAAAGAAAGGTTTGTGTGAAAAGTGTTCTAAATGCTCCAATTCGTCGAAATATGCAGTAAAACATCATTCTACAACATTTATCTATTTTTTTGAATGGTTTTGCTGTTTTTAAAGATACCTGAATGCATTGAAAAAATCGAAAAACATCGTAAAATGATGTTTTACTGCCTATTTTGACTATTTTCAGCATTTAGAGCACTGTTCAATTAAACCTTGCTTTTTAGCTAAAATACATGGATTTTCACACTTGAAATATATATTGACATAATGCTACACTAAAATGTCATATTTATGTTACTTTCAGCATAAAATTCAATTCCATAAGTAATTCTGATAAAAAAGTTTGAAAATCCATGAATTTTAGCTAAAAAATCAGGTTTGTCCGAAAAGTGTTCTAAATACTCCAAATCGTCGAAATATGCAGTAAAACATCATTTCGCCATATTTTTCGATTTTTTCAATGCTTTTGGTATTTTTAGAAAATATATGAAATATATGAAATGCCTGAAAAATGTGAAATAGCCGAAGCATTGAAGAAATAAAAAAAAATGGTAAAATGAAGTTTTACTGCATATTTCGACGATTTGGAGCATTTAGAACACTTTTCAGACAAACCTGATATTATAGCTAAAATTCATGGATTTTCAAACTTTTTTATTGGAATTGCTAATGGAATTGAATTTCTCGAGCCTTTCAACATTTTAAAGTATATTACATATTTTTCAAAAACCCTATAAATTTTCGATGAAATTCAGAAATAATTTTGAATATTTCATATATTTTTTTAAAAATACCAAAAGCATTGAAAAAAACGAAAAATGTGGCAAAATGATGTTTTACTGCATATTTCGAAGCTTTAGAGCATTTAGAACACTTTTGAGACAAACTATGATTTTTTTGCGAAAATTCATTGATTTTCAAACTTTTTTATAAGAATTTCTGATGGAATTGAATTTTATGCTGAAAGTAACTTAAATGTGACATTTTAGTGTAGTATTGCGTTAATATATATTTCAAGTGTGAAATCCATGTATTTTAGCTAGAAAGAAAGGTTTGTGTGAAAAGTGCTCTGAATGCTCCAAATGGTCGAAATATGCAGTAAAACATCATTTTACCATATTTTTTTATTTTTTCAATGCTTTTGCTATTTTAAAAAATATCTGAAGCATTGGAAAAATCGAAAAATATGGTAAAATGATGTTTTTCGGCATGAATTTTAGCTAAAAAATCAGGTTTGTCCAAAAAGTGTTCTAAATACTCCAAATCGTCGAAATATGCAGTAAAACATCATTTTGCCACATTTCTCGATTTTTTCAATGCTTTTGGTATTTTTAAAAAAAATATATGAAATATTCAAAAATATTTCTGAATTTCATTGAAATTTTACTGGCTTTTGGAAAAATATGTAATATACTTTAAAATGTGGAAAAACCTCGAAAAATTCAATTCCGTTAGCAATTCTGATGAAAATGTTTGAAAATCCGTGAATTTTAGCTAAAATATCAGGTTTGTCTGAAAAGTGTTCTAAATGCTCCAAATCGTCGAAATATGCAGTAACGCATCATTTTACCATATTTTTCGATTTTTTGAATGCTTCAGCTATTTCATATATTTCATTCAATTCATATATTTCATATATTTGTTAAAAATACCAAAAGCATTGAAAAAATCGAGAAATATGGCACTTTTCAGACAAACCTGATTTTTTACCTAAAATTCTTGGATTTTCAAACTTTTTTATCAGAATTACTGATGGAATTGAATTTTATGCTGAAAGTAACTTAAATATGATATTTTAATGTAGTATTGTGTCAATATATATTTTAAGTGTGAAAATTCATATATTTTAGCTAAAAAGAAAGGTTTGTGTGAAAACTGCTCAAAATGCTCCAAATCGTCGAAATACGCAGTAAAACATCATTTTACCATATTTTTCGATTTTTTCAATGCTTTTGCTATTTTTAAAAATACCTGAAGCATTGAAAATATCGAAAAATATGGTAAAATGATGTTTTACTGCATATTTGAACGATTTGGAAAATTTAGAGCACTTTTCAGACAAACCTGATATTTTAGCTAAAATTCATGGATTTTCAAACTTTTCTTATCAGAATTGCTAGTGAAATTGAATTTTTCGAGGCTTTTCAACATTTTAAAGTATATTACATATTTTTCAAAAAGCCCATAAAATTTCGATGAAATTCAGAAATATTTTTGAATATTTCGTCTATTTTTAAAAAATACCAAAAGCATTGAAAAAATCGAGAAATGTGGCAAAATGATGTTTTACTCATATTTCGACGATTTAGAGCATTTAGAACACTTTTCAGACAAACCTGATTTTTCAGCTAAAATTCATGGATTTTCAAACTTTTTTATTAGAATTACTGATGGAATTGAATTTTATTGTGAAAGTAACCTAAATATGACATTTTATTGTAGCATTGTGTCAATATATATTTCAAGTTTGAAAATCCATGTATTTTAGCTAAAAAGGAAAGTTTGAGTGAAAAGTGCTCTAAATGCTCCAAATCGCCGAAATATGCAGTGAAACATCATTTTATAATATTTTTCGATTTTTTTCAATGCTTTTGCTATTTTTAAAAATACCTGAAGCATAGAAAATATCGAAAAATATGGTAAAAAAAAATCCAAAAATATGGTAAAATAATATTTTACTGCATATTTCGACGATTTGGAGCATCTAGAGCACTTTTCAAACAAACCTTTCTTTTTAGCTAAAATACATGGATTTCCACACTTGAAATATATGTTGACACAATACTACACTAAAATATCATATTTAAGTCACTTTCAGCATAAAATTTAATTCCATCTGTAATTCTGATGAAAAAGTTTGGAAATCCATGAATTTTATTTAAACAATCAGATTTGTGTGAAAAGTGTTCTAAATGCTTTAAATCGCCGAAATAAGCAGTAAAACATAATTTTGCCACATTTTTCGATTTTTTAAATGCTTTTTGTCTTTTTAAAAAATTAATATGAAAATATTCAAAAAATTTTCTGAATTTCATCGAAAATTTCCTGGCTTTTTGAAAAATATGTATTATGCTTTAAAATGTTGGAGAGCTCGAAAATCAATTCCATTAGCCAATTCTGATAAAAAAAGTTTGAAACTTATGATTTTAGCGCTTAAAATATTCAGGTTTGTTTGAAAAGTGTTCTACTGCTCCAAATCGTCGAAATACGCAGCAAACTTATTTACCATATTTTTTCGATTTTTTCAAGTGCTTCAGGTATTTTCAAAAATTTCATAAGCATTAAAAACAATAGAAAAATTTGGTAAAATGATGTTTAGCTTATTTCGACGATTTGGAGCATTTAGAGCACTTTGCACACAAACCTTTCTTTTTAGCAAAAATACATAGATTTTCACACTTAAAATATATATTGACACAATACTACACTAAAATGTCATATTTAAGTTACTTTCAGCATAAAATTCAATTCCATCAGTAATTCTGATAAAAAAGTTTGAAAATCCATGAATTTTAGCTTAAAAAATCAGGTTTGTCTGAAAAGTGTTCTAAACGCTCTAAATCGTCGAAATATGCAGTAAAACAGCATTTTGCCACATTTTTCAATTTTTTCAATACTTTTGGTATTTTTAAAAAAATATATGAAATTTTCAAAAATATTTCTGAATTTCATCGAAATTTTATGGGCTTTTTGAAAAGCTTCGAAAAATTCAGTTCCATTAGCAATTCTGATAAAAAAGTTTGAAAGATCCATGAATTTTAGCTAAAATATCAAGTTTGTCTGAAAAGTGTTCTAAATGCTCTAAATCGTCGAAATATGCAGTAAAACATGATTTTGTCACATTTTTCGATTTTTTCAAAGCTTTTGGTATTTTAAAAAAAATATATGAAATATTCAAAATTATTTCTGAATTTAATCGAAATTTCATGGGCTTTTTGAAAAATATGTAATATACTTTAAAATGTTGAAAAGCCTCGAATAAATCAATTCTCATAGCTTTTATTAAAAAGATTTGAAAATCCATGAATTTTAGTTAAAAAATCAGCTTTGTCTGAAAAGTGTTCTTAATGCTCCAAATCGTCGAAATATGCAGCAAAACATTATTTTAGCATATTTTTCGATTTTCTCCAATCCCTTCAGGTATTTCAGATATTTCATGCATTTAATATAATTTCAAGGCATTAAATTATTTCATATATTTTTTAAAAATTACCTAAAAGCATGGAAAAATCGAAAAAAAGTGGCACAAACAAAATGATGTTTTACTGCATATTTCTACCGATTTAGAGCATTTAAAATACTTTTCAGGGACAACCTGATTTTTTAGCTAAAAATTCATGGATTTCAACTTTTTTATCAGAATTACTGATGAAATTGAAATTTTTATCAGAAAGTAACATTAAAAAAAATAAAATTGGGGAACATTTTTTAGTGTAGTATTGTGTCAATTATATTTCAAGTGTGAAAATCCATGTTTTTAGCTGAAACTGGAAGGTGTTGTGTGGAAAAGGCTCTAAAAGCTCCGAATCGTGAAATAGTTTGCAGTAAAAGCATCATTTTACCATAATTTTCTATTTTTTTCAATGCTTTTTGTTATTCTTAAAAAATACCTGAAGCATTAGAAAAAATCGAAAAAATATGCTAATGATGTTTTACTGCATTTTTGGGACGATTTGGAGCTTTGAAACACTTTGAGATAAAACCTGATATATTAGCTTGAAAATTCATGAATTTTCAAACTTTTTGTCATAATTGCTAGTGGAGTTGAATTTTTCGAGTCTTTTCAACATTTCCAAGTATATTACATATTTTTCAAAAGCCCATAAAATTTCGATGAAATTCAGAAATTTTTTTGAATATTTCATATATTTTTTAAAAAATTACCAAAAGCATTGAAAAAATCGAAAAATGTGGCAAAATGATGTTTTAGTGCATATTTCGACGACTTAGAACACTTTTCAGACAAACCTGATTTTTTAGCTAAAAGTCATGGATTTTCAAACTTTTTCATCAGAATTACTGATGGAATTGAATTCTATGCTGAAAGTACTTAAATATGACATTTTAGTGTAGTATTGTGTCAATAAATATTTCAAGTGTGAAAATCCATGTATTTTAGCTAAAATGTGCTCCAAATGCTGGAAATCGTCGAAATATGCTGTAAAACATCATTTTGCCACATTTTTCGATTTTTTCAATGCTTTTGGTATTTTTAAAAAAATATATGAATTATTCAAAAATATTTCTGAATTTCATCGAAACTTTATTTGCTTTTTGAAAAATATGTAATATACTTTAAAATGTTGAAAAGCCTCGAAAAATTCTATTCCATTAGCAATTCTGATAAAAAAGTTTGAAAATCCATGAATTTTAGCTAAAATATCAGGTTTGTTTGAAATGTGTTCTAAATGCTCCAAATCGTCGAAATACGCAGTAAAACATTATTTTACCATATTTTTCGATTTTTTCAATGCTTCAGGTATTTTCAAAATAGCATAAGCATTAAAAAAATAGAAAAATGTGGTAAAATGATGTTTTACTGCATATTTCGACGATTTGGAGCATTTAGAGCACTTTGCACACAAACCTTTCTTTTTAGCAAAAATACATAGATTTTCACACTTAAAATATATATTGACACAATACTACACTAAAATGTCATATTTAAGTTACTTTCAGCATAAAATTCAATTCCATCAGTAATTCTGATAAAAAAGTTTGAAAATCCATGAATTTTAGCTTAAAAAATCAGGTTTGTCTGAAAAGTGTTCTAAACGCTCTAAATCGTCGAAATATGCAGTAAAACATCATTTTGCCACATTTTTCGATTTTTTCAATACTTTTGGTATTTTTAAAAAAATATATGAAATTTTCAAAAATATTTCTGAATTTCATCGAAATTTTATGGGCTTTTTGAAAAGCTTCGAAAAATTCAGTTCCATTAGCAATTCTGATAAAAAGGTTTGAAGATCCATGAATTTTAGCTAACATAATCAAGTTGTCTGAAAAGTGTTCTGAAATTGCTCTAAATCGTCGAAATATGCAGTAAAACATGATTTTGTCACATTTTTCGATTTTTTCAAAGCTTTTGGTATTTTAAAAAAAATATATGAAATATTCAAAATTATTTCTGAATTTAATCGAAATTTCATGGGCTTTTTGAAAAATATGTAATATACTTTAAAATGTTGAAAAGCCTCGATAAATTCAATTCCATTAGCAATTCTGATAAAAAAGTTTGAAAATCCATGAATTTTAGTTAAAAAATCAGCTTTGTCTGAAAAGTGTTCTTAATGCTCCAAATCGTCGAAATATGCAGCAAAACATTATTTTAGCATATTTTTCGATTTCTCCAATCCTTCAGGTATTTCATATATTTCAGGCATTTAATATATTTCAGGCATTTAATATATTTCATATATTTTTTAAAAATACCAAAAGCATTGGAAAAATAGAAAAATGTGGCCCCCCCCCCACAAAAAGATGTTTTACTGCTTATTTCTACGATTTAGAGCATTTAAAACACTTTTCAGACAAACCTGATTTTTTAGCTAAAATTCATGGATTTTCAAACTTTTTTATCAGAATTACTGATGAAATTGGATTTTATGCAGAAAGTAACATAAATATGACATTTTAGTGTAGTATTGTGTCAATATATATTTCAAGTGTGAAAATCCATGTATTTTAGCTGAAAAGAAAGGTTTGTGTGAAAAGGGCTCTAAAAGCTCCGAATCGTCGAAATATGCAGTAAAACATCATTTTACCATATTTTTCGATTTTTTCAATGCTTTTGTTATTCTTAAAAATACCTGAAGCATTGAAAAAATCGAAAAATATGGTAAAATGATGTTTTACTGCATAATTGCGGACGATTTGGAGAATTAGGAACACTTTGAGGTGAAACCTGGTTATTATTTTAGCTGAATTCTGGATTTTCAAACTTTTTTCATAATTGA
This sequence comes from Cherax quadricarinatus, assembly GCF_026875155.1. Taxonomy (NCBI): domain Eukaryota; kingdom Metazoa; phylum Arthropoda; class Malacostraca; order Decapoda; family Parastacidae; genus Cherax; species Cherax quadricarinatus. The sequence continues at coordinate 2,164 of NW_026500493.1, read as the reverse complement.
TAGTGGGTTGAATTTTTCGAGTCTTTCAACATTTCTAGTATTACATATTTTCAAAAGCCATAAAATTTCGATGAAATTCAGAAATTTTTTTGAATATTTCATATATTTTTTAAAAAATTACCAAAAGCATTGAAAAAATCGAAAAATGTGGCAAAATGATGTTTTAGTGCCTATTTCGACGACTTAGAACACTTTTCAGACAAACCTGATTTTTTAGCTAAAAGTCATGGATTTTCAAACTTTTTCATCAGAATTACTGATGGAATTGAATTCTATGCTGAAAGTACTTAAATATGACATTTTAGTGTAGTATTGTGTCAATAAATATTTCAAGGGTGAAAATCCATGTATTTTAGCTAAAATGTGCTCCAAATGCTGGAAATCGTCGAAATATGCTGTAAAACATCATTTTGCCACATTTTTCGATTTTTTCAATGCTTTTGGTATTTTTAAAAAAATATATGAAATATTCAAAAAATTTCTGAATTTCATCGAAACTTTATTTGCTTTTTGAAAAATATGTAATATACTTTAAAATGTTGAAAAGCCTCGAAAAATTCAATTCCATTAGCAATTCTGATAAAAAAGTTTGAAAATCCATGAATTTTAGCTAAAATATCAGGTTTGTTTGAAAAGTGTTCTAAATGCTCCAAATCGTCGAAATATGCAGTAAAACATTATTTTACCATATTTTTCGATTTTTTCAATGCTTCAGGTATTTTCAAAATAGCATAAGCATTAAAAAAAAAGAAAAATGTGGTAAAATGATGTTTTACTGCATATTTCGACGATTTGGAGCATTTAGAGCACTTTGCGCATAAATCTTTCTTTTTAGCAAAAATACATATTTTCACACTTAAAATATATATTGACACAATACTACACTAAAATGTCATATTTAAGTTACTTTCAGCATAAAATTCAATTCCATCAGTAATTCTGATAAAAAAAACTTTGAAAATCCATGAATTTTAGCTAAAAAATCAGGTTTGTCTGAAAAGTGTTCTAAATGCTCTAAATCGTCGAAATATGCAGTAAAACATCATTTTGCCACATTTTTCGATTTTTTCAATACTTTTGGTATTTTTAAAAAAAAATATGAAATTTTCAAAAATATTTCAGAATTTCATCGAAACTTTATTTGCTTTTTGAAAAATATGTAATATACTTTAAAATGTCGAAAAGCCTCAAAAAATTCAATTCCATTAGCAATTCTGATAAAAAAGTTTGAAAATCCATGAATTTTAGCTAAAAAATCAGGTTTGTCTGAAAAGTGTCCTAAATGCCCTAAATCGTCGAAATATGCAGTAAAACATCATTTTGAAACATTTTTCGATTTTTTAAATGCTTTTAGTATTTTTAAAAAAATATATGAAATATTCAAAAAATTTTCTGAATTTCATCGAAATTTCATGGGCTTTTTGAAAAATATGTAATATGCTTTAAAATGTAGGAGAGCCTCGAAAAATTCAATTCCATTAGCAATTCTGATAAAAAAGTTTGAAAATCCATGAATTTTAGCTAAAATATCAGGTTTGTCTGAAAAGTGTTCTAAATGCTCCAAATCGTCGAAATATGCAGTAAAACATTATTTTACCATATTTTTCGATTTTTTCAATGCTTCAGGTATTTTCAAAATAGCATAAGCATTGAAAAAATCGAAAAATATGGTAAAATGATGTTTTACTGCATATTTCGACGACTTGGAGCATTTAGAGCACCTTGCACACAAACCTTTCTTTTTAGCTAAAATACATGGATTTTCACACTTAAAATATATATTGACACAATACTACACTAGAATGTCATATTTAAGTTATTTTTAGCATAAAATTCAATTCCATCAGTAATTCTGATAAAAAAGTTTGAAAATCCATGAATTTTAACTGAAAAATCAGGTTTGTCTGAAAAGTGTTCTAAATGTTCTAAATCGTCGAAATATGCAGTAAAACATCATTTTGCCACATTTTTTTTCGATTTTTTTAAATTTTTTTTTGGGTTTTTTTTTAAAAAAAAGTAAAAATAAATCCTGAATTTATGGGGGGGGGGGGGGGGGGGGGGGGGGGGGGGGAAATCAAAAAATTAAAAAGGTTTTGCTAATTTTTGGGGTTTTTTTGATTTTTTAAAAAATTTAAAAAATTTTTTTTTTTTAAAAATTTTAAAT
>NW_026500487.1:0-10703 GCF_026875155.1 Cherax quadricarinatus | reverse complement strand
GTGTCAGGGAGGATAGACCCCGCCTGTGGCAGTGAGAGCCCCTCATGCTGGGGACTTTCTGTTGGCTGTTTCCCAACTCAGCCTTGGCACACGCCTCGACCACAGACCATCCGATCGGTGTTGCCTTGACTTGCCGCCCTATTCTCGCCGAACAAGGTGTATTTGTGGCAGTGAAGAGCAAAACCGATTCGGGTCCCATGGTCTTGTGTGCCGTAAATCCGAGGGAAAGATTGCAAGACATGAGGATGTTAATAACATTATCAAGAGGAGCCTCACAACAGCTGGATGCCCAGCAGTAAAGGAGCCACCCCACTATGCAGATCTGACGGCAGCCAAGAAGCGTCCAGATGGTATCACCCTTCAAGCCTGGACAGATGGGAAGCAGGTGGTGTGGGACTATACATGTGCATCTACCTTGGCTGATACCTATCTCCAATACACCAGGGAGGAAGGAGGGGCAGCTGCAGCTTTAGGGAGTCCCAAAAGTCTAGAAAATATGGAGAACTTGCCCATCATTATATGTTTGTTCCCATAGGCTCAGAGACCCTTGGCTCATGGGGAAAGAGTGCATCTAATTTCCTTAAGGAGCGGGGAGAAAAAGACTCATCAGGGTAACTAGGGATCCAGGGCAGCTAGTTTTCTGTTCCAGCGGCTCAGTGCGGCTGTTCAAAGGGGTAATGCATGCTGCATTTTGGGCACACGCCCCAGCTCTGAGGAGCTGGATGAGATTTTCGCCTTATAATCGGTGATACACACGTAACAACATGTACCGTATATGCCACCTTTATATCAACAATGTATCTCTTAAATCTTCTGTGCATATTATGTAATAAAATATTCCTATTGGTAAAAAAAAAATAGTTTAAAAGATGGGGTGGTAGGGGAAGTGGAATATTCAAATGGCTTCAGGAAGAAATCCAAATATTCTTTCTTGAAGCCTTTTATCCACTTCTCCGAGGCTATGGGTCCCACAATTTACACCAGAGGTGGACCTTATATAATATATATATATATATATATATATATATATATATATATATATATATATATATTATATATATATATATATATATATATATATAAATAAATATATATATATATATATATGTATATATTATATATGTCGTGCCGAATAGGCAGAACTTGCGATCTTGGCTTAAATAGTAATAGCATGGTTAATTTAGCTAAAAAATATGTTGATGTGGTTATTTTGCTAAATGTATTTAGTGTTTTGTATTTATAAGCCTAAAAGTCATATATATAATTGTGAATAAATTTCAATTGAAATGATCTTTAAGTTTTTTTTACATAATTAATGATTAATAACAGTCACATAATATGAGTGCAGACACCTGTACACTGTACTTTGTACACAAAACCTTCTTTTTACCCCCTCTCACTCCAACCTTTTATAGTTCACCGATTTTTACATTAACATTAATGAATAAAGGTTACTAAAACAGAAAATAAATATATTTATTATACAAAAAATATACATAAAAGCATGCAAGTATATAATCAAATGTAGATGAAATAATTATTATTGAATTCTCAAAATCAAATGTAGATGATCACTGAATTCTCATAATTCATAAAGGTTAACTAAAACAGTAAATAAATATATTTAATAAAAATATACAGAAATATTTATAAAGGTTATACATATAAGTATATAAATCAAATGTAGATGAAATATTTATAACTTAAAAAATATTAGTATTATCTGTAAAACAAAGTTCCATGTTGATGATGATTCTTGAAAGCAATTACCCACATCTTCAGATCTAGAAAAAATTAATTAAAGATATCAGAAAAATATACCACACAAAATATTGTACACTAGAGACTTAAATATTGTACACTGTATCAGAAAAATAGAGACTCTTAACATAAATATTACATTGTGTATCTACATGAAACAGGATGTACATCCTGTACTCACAATACATTATTAGCATATAAAACATTTTACTTCATAAAATATTTTTTTTTACCCAAGCCACCAGTTTAGAAACAGGATGTACATCCTGTACTGCACAATTGTTTCCCATCACCACCCCTATCACTGCTGCTGTTACTACCACCACATATACTGCTGCTGCTACTACCACCACACATACTACTGTTGCTACTACCACCACACCCTTACTACTGCTGAAAAAACCAAAATACTGTTGCAAATTACCACCCACACATACTAATGTTTGCTAATACCCCCTATTATCCCCAACCCCAAACCATTTACAAAAAATTTTCCCATCACCCCCCCCCCATATACAAATGCTGCTGAAACCACCTTTTTTACAACCCCAATAAATACTTTTTCCCAAATCCCATCTTTTAATATAACCATGCTCTAACCCCACACCATTTCTACTCTTTCCCATCACTCCCCTTGCAAATAAAAAACCCACTGCTGCTACTACCACCCCATCACCCCCCTTTTGTTTACTTTAACCACTGCTGTTTTCCTACCACCAACATATATCTGTTGCTGATACCCCCATTACCATACCACCATTTCTTTTCCCCATTACCTACTGCTCCCTGATACCCCCTACTATTCCCCACCTACATCACCCACCACCATTTACTTTTTCCCCCATCCCCAAAACCCCTTACAAATGAAACCCACTGCTGCTACTGATACACACACCCACTATTACATTTTTTTTTTTTTTTTTTTTTTTTCCCATACCCCCCTTGTCCTATAACCACTGCTGCTTTTTACTCCCACCATACAAAACCCCTTTTGGGCTGGATACCCCCTTTTACCACACCACCACTACTATTTCCCTTTACCTACTGTTGTTTGTTTACCACCTACATTACCACCCACCACTACTGTTTCCCTTAAACCACCTTTTCTACTAAAAACCCCTGCCACCAACTTATAAACCACACCACCATTATACTGTTTCCCATCACCACCCTTGTTTACCCCAAACACAATTATTTACGGCTGCAAAAACCCACCTTTCGTCATCCCACCCAACCATTTTAAATCTGTGATCCCTTACTGATATACTTTAAACCACTACATTTTAACCATAAGACAAATTTTATGTTTTAAAATATACTTAATAAAAAATTTAAATTAAAAACTTTTTTTATATTATTTTCCCAAAGAAAAGGGGGAGTAAATATGTTTTTTAAACACTAAAGTATGACTGTGAGGGAGTTTACTAAATTGTGAGGGGGGGTAGTGTAATTTCCTTTTCCCTGGGGTTTTGGGTGGTGAAAACAAAAAAAAGGGGACTTTTTTTTCTGACTGGATGGCCTTCATGAAACGGGTGAGGGTTTAATAAAAGCTAAAAAATTTCTCCAGAAACAAAAGTATTTTAAAAATTAAAAAATGTATTTTAAAAGACTTCAGGGGTTCCCTCTACATGGAAAGTTTCCATACTATTTTTCCCGCATTTACTTACATTTTTTCTCCCTATTTTTTTTAACTTTTGTCTTGAAACCAAAGACGGGATTTCCAAAGAAGGGATTTAATTCCCACTCTAGGACCACCAGGAGAAATCATTTCATAATAAAACTTATATCTTTTTTATATATAAAACCCAGGGTTATTTATCTACCAAAATTAATCTAATTTAAAAAAATAAAAAAATAAAAAACCCTATACAAACAGTTATAAACTTTATAATAAAAAAAAAAATTTTCCTAATAAGGCCAGAAAAATTATTGGGTATTTCGATTTTAAATGATTTTACTGCCTCCATGTCGTTTTTTTTGATCTGAGTAAAAGAAAAACGATGTTTTTGAAGGGGAAATGTTTTTTAAAATCAGTTTACTAAAAAATATTTAAAAAATAAACTGGGGATTTTATCAAAAAATTTTTTTTTTACTGTTGTTTTTGGCAGGGGTTGAGTTAAAGCTCCTCTGTTGTGTGTTTTTTTTTTTAAAGGGTCTGTTATATGTGTGTTGTAAACCCTTACCTATTAAAAATTGCGGGGGTTAAAGCCCCAAAGCTCCTGTGGGGATCACCCATTTGTACTAACCTATTTGTGGTTGCGGGGTCGGGGTCACAGCCCCCGGGCCCCCCCCCCTTTTCGCTGATTGCACTGGGGTCCTCTCTCTCCCTCCCCCCCATGAGTTTCTATCATACCTGGCCTTTAAAAAACTAGGGTAGGGGTTCCCTGCCTCCACCCCCACACTTTCTAGGCTATTCCATGGCCTGACTACTCTAGCTGAAAAATACTTTTTTACATCCCTTTTATTAATTTAGTCTTCAACTTCCAATTGTTTACCTCTTGTTCTGTTGGGGGGGGCCCCTTGGGGGGGCATCCCGTCTTTTTGTCCACCTCGTCTTTCCCGGGAGTATTTTTATGTCGTTTTTCAGTCTCCCCTGACCCTTCCCGGCCTCCCAGGTTTTCGTCAGGGGCCCATTTCCCTCAACCTTTTTCTAAGGAAAAAATCCCCCGTAGCTCTGGGGGAGTCTTGTTTTCAAAACCTTTGCCCTTTTCCCAATTTCTTGCTTTCTTGACAGGTTGGATTCCAAACTGGTGCTGCATACCCCCGTATGGGGCCCGACGTAGAAGGGTAAAGAGTCTTTTAAAAAAAAACCTTTTCTTTAGGTATCGGAAAGCTATCCTTAAAGGGTTTCCCGGCGGGAACCCCTTTTTCTGCAGCAGTTATCTGATTGGTCGCCTCAGGAGTTAAAGCCCCCGGTGTTTTAAAACCCCCCAGATCTTTTTCCCTTTTGTGAGGTTTTTCAGTCTTTGGCCATTTAAACTATTTGAGGTTTCGGTCTTTTTTGCCCTTCCCCAACTTCATGACGGGGATTTTGGGGGGAGGGTTTAAAATTTTTTTTAGAGCCGTTGCTGGGCCAAAGGGTTGTACCTGGCCAGATCTTTTGTAGTCCTGCCTGATCCTCGTCCCATTCGATTCTTTTTCCCTTAACTTTTACCCCTCGTCTGCCCCCAAAAAGGGCCCCTTCTGAATTTTATCCCTTCCGTTATTTTCGTTTAGTATTCCAAGAACAAACAGGTTTCCCAGGGCTTTACCCCTGTTTGGGAAAAACCCCCTTGTCACAGGGGGGCCCACTCTGACCCCTGTCGGCCCAACCCGGGCTCTTGTTTCCTCCCCGTCAAAATATTTTTTGATCCATTGCAGGCCTTTCCTGTTATATTGCCGGTTCCCCCTAGCTTTTTCATTAACCTCTTTTGAGGAACTTTTGTCGGGAAAACCTTCTTTCAGTCCCCAAAAACGCAGTCCCAAACCACCCCTCTTTCTTGTTTACTTCTGTCACCTTGTCATAAACCTAGTAGGTTTTTGACACAGGATTTTCCTTCCCTGAAAAACCCTGTGGTTTTTTCAATTTTTTACCTTGTTTTTTTTCCAGGTGCCCCAAACCCCCCCCTCTCCTCCGGGTGATCTTTTAACCCTTTACCTTTTCCATACTATACACGTTAGAGATACAGGTCTGTAGTTTAGTGCCTCATGTCTGTCTCCCTTTTAAAAATTGGGACTACATTTGCCATTTTCCTACCTCAGGGAGTTGCCCAGTTTCAAATGATGTGTTGAAGATCTTTGTTAATGGCTCACAAAATATCTCTGCTCCCTCTTTAAGGACCCATGGAGAGATGTTGTCTGGTCCCCCGCCTTTGAGGTGTCAATTTTCGCATAGCAGCTTCTTCACCTCCTCCTTGGTTATTGTACCTCATCCAGCACTTGCTGGTGTGCCCCTGTTCTGATTCTTGGAGTCCTATGGTTTCCCACTGTAAATACCTCTTTAAATCTTGTGTTGAGCCCTGACATACCTCTCGGTCGTTTCTTGTGAATTCCCCATCACCCTTCCTCATCTGATTACCTGGTCCTTGACTGTTTGTTTTCCTCCTGATGTGGCGTACAACAGCTTCGGGTCAGTCTTTACTTTTGATGCTATGTCATTTTCATATTGTCTCTGAGGCCTCCCTTCTTATCTGTGCATATTCGTTTCTGCTTTCGGCTGATTTCTTTATTTTCCTGAGTTCTCTGTCTTCTTGTCCCTTTTCCATTCTCTATTACACCTGTTTTTGCCTCCCTACACCTTTGGGTGAACCAAGGACTCGTTCTGTTCTTCCTTAATTTCTGTTTCCCTTGGGAACAAACCTCTCCTCTGCCCCTTGCATTTGTTGCTACATAGTCCATCATTTCTTGTACTGGTTTTCCTGTCAGTTCCCTCTCCCACTGAATGTCTTGAAGGAAGTTCCTCATGCCTGAGTAGTTCCCCCTTTTGTATTTGGTTTTTCCCAGCCTATTCCTGCTACTCTCTCCACTTGGGAGCTCAACTATGTAGTCGAAGCACAAAACCCACATGATCACTGCTCCCAGGGCCTTTCATACATGATTACCCTCGATGTCCGAACTACTCATGGTGAATACAAGGTCCAACCTTGCTGGTTCATCCTCTCCTCTCTCTCTGGTAGTTCTCTAACATGTTGATGCATGAGGTTCTCCAGTACCACATCCACATCTTGGCTCTCCATGTTTCGGGACCCCCATGGGCTCCAGGTTTTCCCAGTCCAATCTCCTTATGATTGAAATCACCCATAACTAGTAACTTTGCTCCCCCTTGTTGCTCTCCGGCCACCTCGGCTAGTGTGTTGATCATTGCTCGGGTTGCTCTCATCGTATTCTTCTCTTGGCCCCCTGCAGTTCTGTGGTGGGTTGTACATTACGCAATTATCACCTTATGTCCCTCAGACTGGATTGTTCCTACTAATAGTCCCTTTCGCCCATGCCATCCATTCCTTCCATTTTCTCAAAACCCACTGGTTTTTAATGAGCAGTGCAACTCCTCCTCCCCTCTCCTCCCTGTCTTTCCGAAGATTTGATATCCGGATGGAAAGAGTTGAATCTGTTATTTTTCCCTGGTGAGTTTTGTTTCTGTGAGTGCTATTATGTCTGGGGATGTCTCTTTGATTCTTTCGTGCCACTCCTCATACTTGTTTGTTATTCCATCTGCATTTGTATACCACACCTTCAACTTCTTTTCTAAGACTGGGTTCGGGGGAAGTTTTATTGGGGCTGGGGAAGTGGGGGACCTGGTAAGGAACTATGGGTTGTTGCTGTGGGGGTGAAGTTTGTAATGTAGTGGGTGGGGGCATTGGATGTGGCATGGGTGTTTTGATTTAGAGTGTTTGGTTGCACGGGGTTTGACCTGGTTGGGAGGCTTCTATAGAAATTTGTGAGGGAGGCTGTATTAGATCTTCTTCCTGGTCTGGGATCTCCTGTCTGTCTTCTCCATCCCCTCTCTTTCCTCCTTTCGCCCTTTGTACCATCTCTCTCAGTTTTTTCCCTTTCTTCTTGTGTTCTGTCGGGGTCGAGATACACCCCCTGTATGCCTCAGGCCCCTTAATCGGGGCTTTCCCCTCCCAGTATCCTGGTCCGAGTCGCTTTCTGCCTTGAAGGTCACTCTCACTGGCCGGGTTCTTTTTTTACAAACCCCCTATTCTCCGAAAATTTTCCAGCTGGGTCATATCGTCTTCTCCTATTGCTTTCATGATGCTTTCAATTGCCTTTTTTTCCCCTTGTTTTTTTGCTTCATATGTTTCCCCTTGGGACTTCCTGGAGCCCATACCAAAACTGACCTCACCCTTTCATTCTCCCACTGCATATCCCTGTGTACCCCCTCATTTAATTTGGTTTCCTCCATTTGCAGCTTTCCTTTCATCAGTTTCACGGGCTAATGTATTTGGGGCTCAGTGGCCTGTCATTTTCCCTTCTGGGCTTTCCTTGGGCTCTGTTGTTGTCTGTTAGGGCCTCCACATAAAGCTTAGCTCTTTCATTTGCTACGTCTCCTCTGATAGAGCATCTCCATGCATTTGTGCCCTTCTTTCCTACAGTCCCCTTATTTGTGGCTGAGGTAGCAGTCTCTGATGTCAATCCCAAAATGTTCTTTAGTTTTTTTTATGCTGTTTCAGTTTTTTTCAGTTCCTCTTCTAAACTCTGTATCCTAGCTTCTGCGTTTTGACATGCACCTCCACTTCCTGCTTTCCATATCTATCCTCTCTTCCCTTCTCTGCTAAGTTCTTCTAGTTTCCTTTTTCCCCTTCATGATCCCTTTTATGAGCTCTGCTGCCCCAATCTTCCTTTGCATTTTCCTCCTCCTGTCCCTTTTGGGTTTTTTTTGTTGCTCTCTGGCAACCCATTTTTGTTTTATCCTGATTGCCTCAGAGTGGGAAACCTATGTAGTTCGGGATGTTAGGTTAGTGTGTGTGTGTCAGAGTGTGGGGGGGGGAAGTAGTGGAGGAACTGTGGCTATTTGGGAGCTGAGTGGGGGAGGGGGGGGAGGGTTTGGGGGTGAACGGGGGAGGGGAGGGTGATCGAGGGGTGATGGATTTAGGGGAAGTAAATGAGATGTCGGTGGTGAGGGGGGAGGTGTGTGTGTGTCTGGATATGTGTGTGTGTGTGTGTGTGTGTGTTTTGTTGTGTGTGTGTGTGTGTGTGTGTGTGTGTGTGTGTGTGTGTGTGTGTGTTGGTAATTTTGTGTGTAATTGTGTGTGGAATTTGTGTGGTTTATTTTGTACTGAAAGGTAGGTGGCTTGTGCGTTTAAGGTAAGTCTCAGTGGTCCTTGGCTGCCCACACCTTCTTGTGACCTGACCAACCTCCTGGGATTTACCCCACTTACAGTGTGTGTGTGTGCGTGTGTGTGTGGTGTGTGTGTGTGTGGTATGGTGTGTGTGTGTGTGTGTGTGGTGTGTGTGGTGTGTGTGTGTGTGTTATGTGTGTGTGTGTGTGTGTGTGTGTGGGGGGGGTGTAGGGGGGTGTGTGTGTGTGTATGTGTGTATGTGTGGTGTGTGTGTGTGTGGGGTGTGTGTGTGTGTGTGTGTGTGTGTGTGTGTGTGTGGTGTGTGTAATTATGTGTCGAATTATGTGGGGTTTATTATGTGTCTGAAAAGAAGGTGGCTTGTGCTTTGGGGTGTAATGTAGATTCTCATTGTCCTTGTGTCCACAACCTATGTGACCTGACTCCCTTGCAGTGTTGCCTATATCACCTGCTTATAGTGACTTAATCGCCTTGTTCAAAAGGATTACCATTTGCTAACCTTAATTGAATACTTGAGTGCCTATTCTTTATCGTGCTATGAGAGTTAGACCATTCACATTCGCTTGGCGGTTAAATTGGAACCTGGACCCCACACCCAAACAACCACTCATAGGTGATACAGTACTTTTTATTGCAGCTGTAGCAGTGTAGATTGTCCAGGTCGATGTGACGTCCTGGTAGATCCAGCTCGATGTACGTCCTGGCTAGATCCACCTCAATTTCCTTCTCGTTTTAAAAATGTACCCTATTCACGTATTTCTTTCACTGGTCACACTATTGTTTCACTTTATTAAAATCTTGGGCGACACTTGGCAACGCCGCCTTCACACTAGCCTGCGCCACAACGCTTTTATTTTCCAGATCACTTTCAAAATTGTGGCTCTCCCCACACTTGTGTGGCTCAGGCAATTAAAAAAAAACACTTCTAGGATTGTTGACTACCCTGACACACTTAGCAACCCTTGCAGAACACTTGTAGCCCTCAAAAACACTTAAATCCCCGGAGCACCGACGGCGTGACTAGCCTGCTCGCTGTCCCTGTCCCTGTGTGTGTGCACTTACGTACTTAAGATTGCAGGGGTTGAGTTAAAGCTCCTGTGTGTGTGTGTTTTTTATGTATGAGTCTGTATATGTGTGTGTGTGAACTTACCTAGTTAAGATTGCAGGGGTTGAGTCCAAGCTCCTGTGTGTGTATATGTTTGTTTGTGTGTACTCACCTATTTGTAGTTGCAGGGGTCGATTCACAGCTCCTGGCCCCACCTCTTCGCTGATTATTACTAAGTTCTCTCTCTCCCCTGCCCCATGAGCCGAAACTTTTTTTTTACTGTTGTGTGTGTGCACTTACGTACTTAAAATTGCAGGGTTGAGTTAAAGCTCCTGTGTGTGTGTGTTTTTTATGTATGAGTCTGTATATGTGTGTGTGTGAACTTACCTAGTTAAGATTGCAGGGGTTGAGTCCAAGCTCCTGTGTGTGTATATGTTTGTTTGTGTGTACTCACCTATTTGTAGTTGCAGGGGTCGATTCACAGCTCCTGGCCCCACCTCTTCGCTGATTATTACTAAATCCTCTCTCTCTCCCTGCCCCATGAGCCGAAACTTTTTTTTTACTGTTGTGTGTGTGCACTCACGTACTTAAGATTGCAGGGGTTGAGTTAAAGCTCCTGTGTGTGTGTTTTTTTTATGTATGAGTCTGTATATGTGTGTGTGTGAACTTACCTAGTTAAGATTGCAGGGGTTGAGTCCAAGCTCCTGTGTGTATATATGTTTGTTTGTGTGTACTCACCTATTTGTAGTTGCAGGGGTCGATTCACAGCTCCTGGCCCCGCAGGGGTTGAGTCCAAGCTCCTGTGTGTATATATGTTTGTTTGTGTGTACTCACCTATTTGTAGTTGCAGGGGTCGATTCACAGCTCCTGGCCCCACCTCTTCGCTGATTATTACTAAGTTCTCTCTCTCCCCTGCCCCATGAGCCGAAACTTTTTTTTTACTGTTGTGTGTGTGCACTTACGTACTTAAGATTGCAGGGGTTGAGTTAAAGCTCCTGTGTGTGTGTGTTTTTTATGTATGAGTCTGTATATGTTGTGTGAATTACCTGTTAAGATTGCAGGGGTTAGTCCAAAACTCCCGTGTGTGTATATGTTTTTTTTGTGTGTCCACCTATTTG
>NW_026500482.1:0-20196 GCF_026875155.1 Cherax quadricarinatus | reverse complement strand
TTGGTAAAGCATACCGTGAAGGGTAGAACCCCAGACCTGCTCAGAACGTTTCCAAGCTGCACTAACAAATGCAAGGAATAGAAAGGAAGAACTTAGGCAACAGGAATGGGAACAGTTTGTTAGTGGATTAAATAGGTCCACCCCTTTGAGTTTGGCTTGGAAAGGTATAAATAAAATAACCAGGAAAAAGACTGGCAATGTTGCTCATCCCTTTCCTCTTGAAAAAGCAAATGACCTCATAAATGACTGGTCCAAAACATCCAGCATGAAAGCCTTCCATCTCATATTAGAAAAAATTTAGAGAGTACTTCTGAAGAAATGTTGAAACTGATTAATTTTATGAGCCAAAATATTGATGAGAGTGATTGCCTCTTTACCGAGTATGAATTAGATAATGCATTAACCAAAGGTCGATCAACTGCTCCTGGAGAGGATGGTATAACCTATGATATTCTCAGAACTCTAAGGCACGTGCCTGATAACCCTTTGTTGGCACTGTATAATCTCAGTTACATTGAGGGCGTTCTTCCCTACTTCCTGGACCAATAGTCTCATTGTGCCTATCCCTAAGCCCCAACAGCCTGATACATTTAGGCCGATCTCCTTAACTAGTTGTCTTTGTAAAACTTTTGAAAGAATGATGCTTAACAGACTGTACTACAGAATCAGAGATCAACTTTCCCCCTACCTCTATGGTTCATGAAAGGTAAAAGTGTGCAGAACTGTATTTCCACCTTTCTCACTGCACACACCTCTACTAGTTTTTACCACTTTTCTTGATCTAAAATCTGCATTTGATATTGCGAACAGAACCGTTATACTACATGAACTAGCCAAAATGAATATTGGTGGTAGCTTACTCTGCTGGATAATAGGATACCTGTCAAATAGAGTATCCTCTGTCCTTTACCAAGGCTTCAGAAGTGATTCTAAAGAAATGTCTTTAGGTACACCGCAGGGAGGAGTTCTTAGTCCCATGCTATTTAATATTCTGATTAATGCTCTCCTAAATGCTCTACCTGCCTCACCTAAACATATAGCTATAAGCTATGCTGATGATATCATGATCCATACAACAGGGCATAAGAAGATGAATACCATTCTTAATGAAGTTCAAGCAATTGTAATCGACTAGGCCTCAAAAAATTTTCCCTCAAAAACCCTAAAATTTTTAACAAGCAAACGAAAAATCCCCCACCCATCTATTTGCGGGGTGAAATCATTAGCACTTTAAAAAACTTACAGATATTTGGTGTAGATGTACCCTTTAAAAAAATCCACAAATACCAAAAACAAAAACAAAAATGTAAAGCTAGCTAAATGCCTAAAATCGTTCCCCGGCTACAACCCCAAAACAAATTTAAAAAGTGAAAATCGGGGAAAAGATGTAAAATAGCTTATTTTTGGGTCCCTTAATTAAATTATGCTGCTCCCATGTTGAAAAATTAGTTTAGAGAAAGTTCTCTCCGCCCCTTGGGTTTAATGCAAAAAAAAGCTCTCGATTTATTCTTGGCTGCCCCCAATCTAAAAAAGTTCTTAACATGGGGAAAGGGATTTTGGTTTTTCCATATCAGTGTTTGGAAATTGTTGAAAATTTTAAAACACTGTACCCGGTATTAGAATTTTTGAAAAAAACGAACCAACCCTGTCACATTTGAATTTTAAAAACCGTTTTCCTAGAGAAAAATACCCCACAGATAAAAATTTGGTTTGGGTAAAACCCGTGAAATTGAAAATTAATTTTTTTAAAAAACCGCTGAACTTTTAATCACTGTGGGCCCAAAAAGGGAGAAATTTAAACCCCTCCATGGAAGATGTTTTAAATTTAAAATCAAAAATACCTACAAGTCCCTCCCAAAAAAGCTCATTGCTAGAAACCCCCCTTTCCCTTTAAAAATCCTTGTTAAGCAACTCCCTCAAAAAAATTTCCCCACCTGCGGGTAGAAACAATTATCAAAAGTTATAAAATGATGGTTTCTAAAAAAGGAGTTTTTTCGGGCGGGGCTTCATCCCCTCTTGTTGCCCCCCCTCCCATTTTAAGAACGATAATAAATTTGTTTGAGTTAGGCATAAAAATTAAAAATTTGGGCGCCTACACACCCAAACGAATTGTTCAATCCTAATGGGCGCAAAGCTAACCATGACACGGAGTTTGACTCTACCCTTCTTTACGGGAATTCTATGCCCTTCATTAAGGGCCCTTTTGGCTCAATAATGCCCCAAACAACTTCCCCCTTGGGGGAACCCCAGGTATAGATAACTCCCAAAAATTTTGGGGGAAAAAGGGAAAATTAATTCCCAATTGTTTATGGACCCCAAATCACAAAATTGGTTTACCCCCTTCATTTTAAAGGGATTGATTTTGGTTAGCCAAGAAAAAAGAAACGAAAGGAAAAATGTAGAATATAACTTTGGTATAACTGTGTCTAGCTTTTAAAAAAAATAATTTGGGAAAGAGAAGAAAATAATAAAAAGGGATTGTTATAGGAAAATTGCAGTTAGAAGCCTGAGTAATTAAAACCCCCTTTATGATAACATGAAACGAAAGTTTAATTTATTTTTTAATGGGGGGCAACTTGCAATTTGAAAAAGACCTGCCCGGGAATTTGTAGGGGCCAGGTTTAAGGCTTGGTTACAAAAACTCGGGCAGTTTGGGAACACACAGATGAGGGATCAAACAAAATTTTAAAATTTAATGTGATCAGGCATATGGTCACTCTCTTGAACACTATGGTTTAAAATTGCCCAATCTTTGGGAAAACAGAGACAAACAGAAATAATAACCTATTACATGCCCAAGAATCTTATTAATAAAAAATAAAAATACCAGAAAATACTAAGCAAATTTCAAAATTTTTGCTTGTAACAGATAAGTAAAACTTAGAAATTAATATAAATCCTAGGGATTCCTTTTAAAACCCTTTGGGGGGCCCTATTTCCCTGGGCCTTTTGTGTACCCAAAAATTCTTTTGCGCTCCCGTCCACGGGAAAGGTTATGGGGGTCCCCACAATAAACAGCCACTTCGGTGGAAAAAATCTACCCTAAATCTTTTATTTTGCTGGTTTTAAATTTGAATTTTGTGCAGAAAATTTAAAAAGCTCGTGTGAGTGTGGGGGTTTTTTACCCGAGCTGCCCCTGGGGTTTTTTAAACGGGAAACCCCAAAAAAATTTTTTTGCTATATTCCTCCTTTTTGGGTCCCTTTTAAAGAAAAAAATCCCCCAGGGCAAGATGTTGGGTGCAGGACTGGAAAATTTTTTCCAGACGTGGCCCCAAATTTTTTAACAGCTGTTCCGGGAAATTTGGCGGGGAAATTGTTGCATCCCGGGGGCCTTGTAGCTCCCAAACAATGCCCTAGGTTTTTGGTTTTCTCGACCTTTACTGCTAAAAAACCCCCCACTAAAATCATTTGAGGCTTTTAGCAGTTCTTGCAAACAAGGGGACTCGCAATTACAGGCCAACCCCCCCCCCCCTTTTGCCTTGGGTTCATTTTTTAGCACCTAAAGATTTTAAAGACTATTGCCCCCCCCCTAATGTGATTCTAAATCCCCTTTAAAAGCCCAAAAAAACAATTTTTGGGGGGGCCCTTCAACCCTTGAAATTAAGACTGCATTTTCTAACTCTACCCTTTTGTCCAGCATGGGAAGTTTTTTGCCCTGCTAAGACAGTAAGGCTATTTAAATAATTCCCTTTTAACCCCCCGGAAAAAACTTAATCATTTTCATGGGGTTCTCCCTTCAAAAGAAAATTTAAGAAAAATTTGAACTTGGGAAATCCCCATCTATGTCGGGTTCGTGAAATTTTACTTTGGGAATAAAAAACCATAATGAATTCTTAAAAAATTATGATTTTGGAAAATGGGTAAGACAATGTAGGAAAGGGT
Organism: Cherax quadricarinatus; assembly: GCF_026875155.1. Taxonomy (NCBI): domain Eukaryota; kingdom Metazoa; phylum Arthropoda; class Malacostraca; order Decapoda; family Parastacidae; genus Cherax; species Cherax quadricarinatus. The sequence continues at coordinate 16,314 of NW_026500482.1, read as the reverse complement.
TTGGTAAGGGAAACACTTGTTTTTTACGGGTTGTAACAGGTGTTTGACCACTATTTACAGTAGGTCTCTGTGACAGATTTTTTGGGGCCCAGAAAAGTTTTAAACCTCCCTGTCCCCCTTTAAATTGTTGATAAAAAAAAAGTACCCAAAAAACTTTTTTTAATTTCATCCTCAATGGAATCCTGATTTAAAATTTATTTTCATAATTTTTATAGTCTGAATTAATTAAATTTCCCTACCTTGTGTAAATAATTCAAATTTGACCTCAAAGAACCCCTCAAAAACTATATTTTATCTTGAGTTAACCTATCAGACTGAAATTAGAATTTTCTAATTGTGAAAAACTTAGCCCGTAAAGGCCCGAAACTGAGTTTTTTAAAAAAAACCATTTTAAAGGGTATATTTTAAAAATTTTCCCCCCCACACCACAAAATTTGTGTTTAAAAAACAAATGTTTCTGCTATAAACAGCTGATTTTTTTTTTTATGCTTAAGGGCACAATTTAAACCCAGTCAAACAAATACGACCCACAAGCTTAACCCAGGGTCAAAGACCATGAAAGGGGAAAAGAGTACATTTTGGGTGGTGTTTATGGCTTGAGTTTGGGTGTGTCCACCCCCGAAACCCCGATGATTAAAAACATAAAAAACGTTTACCAAATTCATTTACTTTTAAAACTAAAAAATGGGCACTGTATAACTGTAAAATCAAACGTGAATTAACTTACACAAAAAAAAAAAATTTTCACTGGGGGTTTTAAAATATTTGAAAGGGTTAAAAACTTTTTTTTATAATTTTTTCCTTTTAAAATAACAGGAAATCTATAAGAAACAAACTTTTTAAAACAATCTTGTCCCCTTAAATTTTTGTCTAAAAACATTATTAAAAAACCCAAAGGTTTTTTACACTCAGAAAAACCGAACATCACTTGGGTTTTTTTGTTGCTAAAATCAGCACTTCTTCGAGTTTGGACAGTGGTCCCCGGGGGCCATCCCCCTATTTCCCCTTTTGGGGGAGTCCCCCCATCTTTCCCGGGTTTTTTTTGGGTGGGAAAGCCCCGGGGGAAGCCACCTTTTTCCTTTTTGGGTCTCATTTCTCTGTTTGGTCTGGAGGGACTCCCTTTTTTACTTTTATTTTTTATTTAAAACAAAATAGTTTTACCCCTTTTTTTTTTTTTTGAAGGGCCCCTTTGGGTTTGTAGGTTTTTTTTTGTCACTTAGTACAACATATTTGGACCAAAAGTGTGGCCTTTAAAACCGGTTTGGGGCACGACCAAAATGTTTGAAAATGGCATTTCCAGCTAAGCTCAATTTTAAATTTAAAAAATAGGGAACACTTAGCTGATTTAAAAAAAAGCAAAAACGTCAACACAGCTGCCCCTGCAAAAACAGGTCCTTTTAAAAGCTGTCGAAGGCATCTCTCAACGGGCCCGTCAAGAATTTTAAAAATTTTTTAGATTTTTAAATTTTCCCCTAGGGAGTGTTTTTTCACCCTTTTAAATTTACTGATTTTCTGACAGAATCTTTCTTTTTTGGACTCAAAGTCCCCACCCTTTTCTTCCGACTATAGGTTTTTATTTAAAAAACTCCTTGCGACCCCAAGAACCCCACAAATTTTCCCCCTTCCCACAAGAAATTCAACCTACCTTTCTCTTGTAGCCCTAGCCAAAAGGTGTTCTTTTTACACCTTTGACAGTACGGTGACTTGATAGAAGCTGAAGTGTCTTTGGAGTCCACTCTTCCTTTGTCTGGGAAACGCCACGGTACCAGTTCCACAAGATTTTTTTTTATTGTTCCTTTTTTCACAAGAAACTAAACACACTTCTCTTGAGTGTTATTTTTTTTTGTGAACACTTTGGTTCACCTAATGCCAGATCAGTTTTTCTTTGTTGGTTATCCTGGCGTCGTGTCACTCTCATAAAGTAAAAAGTAATCAAGACCCACAGCCCCCCATGCCGTCACGGGCCCCTTGCACAAAAAAATGCGACATATATTTTTGCTTCCTTGCCACTTCCCGATGAAGTAAAGCAGAATGTTTGAATCTTGCTGTTTTAAGCATAACAAAAATTTCACAATCTTTCCATGGAAATAAAGGGGGAACAGGATTTTCCCTTAATTGTCCCTAAAATAAGAAGTTTCTCTTTTTAAAAAATCACTTTGAAAACACTGGACTGCAAGACGCGGTCACTTGACCACGTGCAAAACTCGTCCACTGTGATCAATTACTCACTGTAGCATAAAAAAGAGCTTGCCCTTGAGAGGGCTAAAAGGGGTGAAGGGGATGAAAGGGGCTGAAAGGGGCTGAAAAGGGGGGGCTGATACCCCACTCCGGGGAAAAATTTCTCCCAACGGTTTTAGGATTTATATAGGGAACTCTGCTCTCAACATATTTAACTTGATGCTCCTGCGATAAATTTAATTACTTGGAGCCCCCAACTTGTGCTCATTCTGAGCTACTCTTATTTTGGGCGTTTACAATGCGAGACAAAAAACATTGGAAACTCAAGTTTGAAATCGTAATGGTAATCAACTTTGTCACTCTTAAACAGATATAATGTCCAAATTGTGGGTGACCTTAAACCCACACAATCTATGGGGCTCCTTGATCTGGCCTGGCTTCAACATTACTTTGCCTGCTGTAGTTTCCATTGTAACAGATAAGCGTCTAAAATCATTTCCTAGCTAACCTCACTAGTTATTGGAAATACATCCTTCTTGGGGGGATATTCAAGGAAACTTTTAATGTTCCCACTGACAGATGATGACTTTGTTGCGCATGTGACTGACTGGTATAATTCCTATGATGTTCCTCTGTAAGGACCTTTAACAAACTTGTGAGCATATTAGAACTACTTAAAGCCGCCACGAAACCTCTTGTATCAAAACCCAAAAACTTCCAAAAATAATCAACCTCCTTCAAAAACCATACTTATTCAATGAACAAAATTTCGTCCCCCTGAAACGTACTGCTGCAGACTAGGGCCAGCCTATAGAAAACACGACCCCTTAATTGAGGTTTTCCCAAAACTGCCCTTGCTGCGCCAGGAGCGTTGACAAGCTGGGGCAAAACAGACTGGGAAAAATTTGCAACGGTCTTAAGCCCCACCCCCACTTTAGCCGGATGGAGGGACTAAAAAATTAAGGTAACAGAACGGGGCAACGCACCCCTAACCCCTTACATGGGGCGAATGAGTTAGTCGGCTTGGGCCTGCTACATTAGCTATAAACTTCCCGTACCACAAGGAAAAATTTTAAATGACAAATATGATGCGGGGAGAGACTTTTTTTGCTTTTGCTCACGGCAGATGATTGCAACATTCCTTTCCTAATTATAAACTTAATGCAGCATAAGGGCAACTCCCGCCCGGGTGAGAGGGGATTACTTAAAAACATACTCAGATTTGGCGAGTACGGGTAATCCATTACTTGAATTATATAACATGACTTTAACTGGGGGGCTCCCTCAATCTTGGACCAACAGCCCCATCATTCCAATTTCCCAAGCCCAATCAACAAAATGCATTTCGCCCAAATCACTTACAGCTGGGTTTTGGGAAAACATTTGAGGAATGATTCTTTAAACGTCATGTACAGAACAAACAATTTTTGTCTCCCCCGGGGTTACATGGGTTTATGCAGGAAGGAGCAGCATCATTTCCAAAGCCCCCTTTCTCCTCTAACTACGCTATACACTACCTTCCTTGACCCCAAAACCGCTTTCGAGTAGCCACCACATGTAAAAACATTGTGAACTTTCCAGAATGGATGTGGGGGGATGGTTCTCCACTGGATTAAAAGGGTACTGTCAAACAGAAAAAATTTTGTGTTGTTCCAGGGACATAGAATGTAAATAAAGACTTTTTAATTGGAACCCCCAGGGGATTGCTCAGTCCCACACTGTTCAATATTTAAATTAAAAGCATTACTTAAAAGCTATGCCTTTCACCTCATCATTAAGGTGATTAGTTTTGCTGATGATATAATGATTCACACCACCGGATTCTCCAAAACCCCAAAAAATTCTTTAAACATGTACAGCCCGTGCAGGACCCGGGGTTGATAATTCTACTGACAAAACAAAAATACTCAATAGGCGTCCTCCCAACAGAGAGGCACAGTTTTGCAATCCATTTTCATATGGGTCCTTCTTTAGAATATGTAAGCTTTTTAGGTTTCCACCTTGGACCTTTTGTAACAAAACTTTGTCGCCAAAACAAAGAAAAAATAAGAGACTTAGAGTTGTGGCGGGTTTTCACCCCAGGTAGGTGCTAATGTTTAAAAATTTTGAAAAAGATGTACTTTTAAAATTAGATCATTGGTTTTATTATGTGCGCCATACTTGCTCTTGTGTCTGACTGGAAGCTTGGGGGGCTGGGAAAAATGCAAAACGAAGCAAAGAGGATCTTTTAGGGTTCCCTCGTACTGCCAAAATTTTAAAAATGCAAAAGAACTTGAATTCCAAGCATCAGAGATTGTGTTACTGAAAGAAAATATCCCCAAATTTGGGTTAATATGTTCAGGCAAGCTCATTCAAACCCTGCACAGAACCCCCCAAACTTTCCTCAGCACTGGTGAAACACTCCCCAGATTGATCGAAAAAAATGAACCGACCCCCGCATGAATCAGATACTGATCTATGTAAGTAAGGGAACAGGGGCACCCTCCCTCCTTAATATTCCCCATTCCAAACTACCATTCCCCCTTTTTCCCCAAACTACTTCTTAAATCACAACCAAAACTTTCCCCTTTAAGCCAAACTGAGGCCTTAAGCTGTATTTTATAAATTGTCACACAGCACCCCTCTCGCCCAAAATTATTTTCGTGATTGTTCTGTTTTCACCAATCCACGGTGCACTATAGTGCTACTGTTGTCGTAAAAGAGGTTTTGGGTCTCTTAAAGAAATTGGAGCACGCATTAATAATTGGGCCTGTATCTCAGACAGAACTGTTTGCCCGCTCCTTGCACGAAAGCATTATGTATCAAAGATTGACAGTTTAATTTTAACTGATTCTTGTCATCCATAAAGCTCACAACTCATTAAACAAAATTGTGGGAGCTTGTTCAGAAGCCAGACACAGGTAGGGAGGAATTGTGGGACAGGGAGTCAGAGTGCACATGCTGTGGGTTTTCCTCTCCCCATTGGGGCTTCGATCATATTGAACTGATAAAATTGCTAAGCTGTATGTTCGAAGAGGGGGTAGATTACAATCTTGGGGTTTTCAGGTGTAGTTTGAGAACAATAAACGAAATGAACTTCAAAGAAATTTTTTGAACTTAAGGCTCAGGGAGATTGACACCCGTAGTCCATTATCATCACCTATCAGCAGGAGAGCCCCATTCTATGGTGCATCCAAAAAAATAAGCAGACTCTTGGGGTGTCCTACCGCCCGGCTCCGGCCCGGGTTACAAGTATTTTGGCAGGTTAAAACACCACCACCGATGTAGACCCAAAAGAAATGTAAACTTTTTCCAGATGGACTATTGTACACCCTGGGGCCCCCTTTTTGTACGGAGTGTGATAAAAATTTAATGAATTTAGAAACAACTCACTCAGAAGTGTTCAAGAAATGCAAAGTATTTTTATCCACAGTGGTATATTACAGACCATTCTGGAGAAATACCCTGACTTTGCTAGCTGTAAATAAAGCATTACCACATGTGTGCATGTGTGTGTTGTGTGGTGTGTGTGTGTGTGTGTGTGTTGTGTGTGTGTGTGTGTTACTCACCTATTTGTACTCACCTATTTGTGGTTGCAGGGGTCGAGTCCTAGCTCCTGGCCCCGCCTCTTCACCGGTTGCTACTAGGCCCTCCTCTCTCCCCGCTCCATGAGCTTTATCAAACCTCGTCTTAAAACTGTGTATGGTTCCTGCCTCCACTACGTCATTTTCTAGGCTATCCACTGCCTTACAACTCTATGACTGAAGAAATACTTCCTACTATCTCTCTGACTCATTTGTGTCTTCAACTTCCAATTGTGGCCTCTTGTTTCTGTGTCCCCTCCCTGGAACATCCTGTCCTTGTCCACCTTGTCTATTCCACGCAGTATTTTATATGTCGTTATCATGTCTCCCCTGACCCTCCTGTCCTCCAGTGTCGTCAGGCCGATTTCCCTTAATCTTTCTTCATAGACATTCCCCTTAGCTCTGGAACTAACCTTGTCGCAAACCTTTGTACTTTCTCTAGTTTCTTGACGTGCTTTATCAAGTGCGGGTTCCAAACAGGTGCTGCATACTCCAGTATGGCCCTGACATACACGGTGTACAGTGTCTTGAATGATTCCTTACTAAGGTATCGGAATGCTGTTCTCAGGTTTGCCAGGCGCCCATATGCTGCAGCAGTTATCTGATTGATGTGTGCTTCCGGAGACATGCTCGGTTTTTATACTCACCCCAAGATCTTTCTCCTTGAGTGAGGTTTGCAGTCTTTGGCCACCTAGCCTATACTCTGTCTGTGGTCTTCTGTGCCCTTCCCCTATCTTCATGACTTTGCATTTGGCAGGATTAAATTCGAGAAGCCATTTGCTGGACCAGGTGTCCAGTCTGTCCAGGTCTCTTTGAAGTCCTGCCTGGTCCTCATCAGATTTAATTCTCCTCATTAACTTCACATCATCTGCAAACAGGGACACTTCTGAGTCTAACCCTTCCGTCATGTCGTTCACATATACCAAAAATAGCACTGGTCCTGTGGGTCCCCGCTCGTCACAGGTGCCCACTGTGATACATCGTGTGTGTGTGTGTGTGTGTGTGTGTGTGTGTGGTGTGTACTCACCTAATTGTACTCACCTAATTGTGGTTGCAGGGGTCGAGACTCGGCTCCTGGCCCCGCCTCTTCACTGATCACTACTGGATCCTCTCTCTCTCTGCTTCCTGAGCTTTGTCATACCTCTTCTTAAAACTATGTATGGTTCCTGCCTCCACTACTTCACTTGCTAGGCTATTCCACTTGCTGACAACTCTATGACTGAAGAAATACTTCCTAACGTCCCTGTGACTCGTCTGAGTCTTCAGCTTCCAGTTGTGACCCCTTGTCCCTGTGTCCCCTCTCTGGAACATCCTATCTCTGTCCACCTTGTCTATTCCCCGCAGTATCTTGCATGTCGTTATCATGTCTCCCCTGACCCTTCTGTCCTCCAGTGTCGTCAGTCCGATTTCCCTTAACCTTCCCTCGTACGACATTCCCTTGAGCTCTGGGACTAGCCTTGTTGCAAACCTTTGTACTTTCTCTAACTTCTTGACGTGCTTGACCAGGTGTGGGTTCCAGACTGGTGCTGCATACTCCAGTATGGGCCTAACATACACAATGTACAGTGTCTTGAACGATACCTTATTAAGGTATCGGAACGCTATTCTCAGGTTTGTCAGGCGCCCGTATGCTGCAGCGGTTATTTGGTTGATGTGTGCCTCCGGTGATGTGCTCGGTGTTATGGTCACCCCAAGGTCTTTCTCCCTGAGTGAGGTCTGTAGTCTTTCTCCACCTAGCCTATACTCTGTCTGCGGTCTTCTTTGCCCCTCCCCAATCTTCATGACTTTGCATTTGGCTGGATTGAATTCGAGAAGCCAGTTACTAGACCACATGTCCAGCCTGTCCAGGTCTCTTTGCAGTCCTGCCTCATCCTGGTCCGATTTAATTCTTCTCATCAACTTCATGTCATCTGTGAACAGGGACACTTCAGAGTCTATTCCTTCCATCATGTCATTCACATATATCAAAAATAGCACACACTGTGTGTGTGTGTGTATTCACCTATTTGTACTCACCTATATGTGGTTGCAGGGGTCGAGTCACAGCTCCTGGCCCCGCCTCTTCGCTGATTGCTACTAGGTCCTCTCTCTCCCTGCCCCATGAGCTCTATCATACCTCGCCTTAAAACTATGTATGGTTCCCGCCTCCACTACGTCACTTTCTAGGCTATTCCACGGCCTGACTACTCTATGACTGAAGAAATACTTCCTAACATCCCTTTGATTCATCTGAGTCTTCAACTTCCAATTGTGACCACTTGTGTCTGTGTCCCTTCTCTGGAACATCCGTCTTTGTCCACCTTGTCTATTCCGAGCAGTATTTTATATGTCGTTTATCATGTCTCCCCTGACCTCCTGTCCTCCAGTGTCGTCAGGCCGATTTCCCTCAACCTTTCTTCGTAGGACAATCCCCGTCGCTCTGGGACTAGTCTTGTTGCAAACCTTTGCACTTTCTCTAATTTCTTGATGTGCTTAGGACTAGGTGTGGATTCCAAACTGGTGCTGCATACTCCTAATGGGCCCTGACAGTAAATTGTATACGAGAGCTTAAACGAATCTTTACTGATGTATCGGAACGCTATCCGTAGGTTTGGAGCCAGGCGCCCGTATGCTGCAACAGTTTATCTGTCTTGATGTGCGCCTCAAGAGATATCTCGGTTGTTTTATACTTGACCCCCGGTCCTTATTCCTTGAAGTGAGGTTTGCAGTCTTTGCCATCTAACCACATTGTGTCTGCGGTCTTCTTGCCCTTCCCCAATCTTCATGACTTTTGCATTGGCAAGGGTTAAATCAAGGAGCCAGTTGCTGGACAGGCTTGTAGCCTGTCCCAGTCTCTGTGTAGTCCTCCTATCCTCATCCGATTTGATTCTTCTCATTAACATTCGACACATCTGCAAACCAAGGACACTTTCTGAGTCTATCCCTCATTATGTCCGTTCACACAACCAAGGAACAAGCACAGGTCCCTTAGGATTGACCCCTGTGGAACCCTCTTGTCACAGGCGCCCACTCTGACCACCTCGTCTCGACCAGATTCGGTTGTTGCCTCCCTGAACAGGTAATTCTCTGATCCATTGCAGTCCTTTCCTGTTTATTGTGGCCTAATCCTCTAGCTTTTGCCAGTAACCTCTTGTGAGGAACTGTGTCGAAGGCCTTCCTCGCAGTCCTAAAATATGCAGTCGATCCAACCCCTCTCTCTCTTGTTTTCTTACTTCTGTCACCTTGTCATAAAACTCTAGTAGTTTGTGACACAGGAATTTCCTTCCCTGAAAAACCGAGCTGGTTGTCAATTTATACACTTGTTTCTTTCCAGGTGCCCCACCACTCTCCTCTCTGATAGATCTTCTCCATGACCTGCATACTATACACGTAGTGATACAGGTCTGTAGATTAGTGGCCTCATGTCTGTCTCCCTTTTTAAAAATTGGGACTACATTTCCATTTTTCCATACCTCAGGAGTTGCCCAGTTTTCAAGTGAAGTGTTGAAGATCTTTGTTAATGGCTCACACCAATATCTCTGCCCCACTTAAGAACCCATGGAGATATGTTGGTCCTGTCCCCACCGCCTTTGAGGTGTCAAGTCGGTCATAGCACTTCTTTCCACCTCCTCCTTGGTATATACCTCATCTCAGCACTTTCGGTGTGCCCCCCCCCCCCCCCCGTTCTGATTTCCTGGAGTCCTACTGGGTTCCCTGTAAAATACCTTTTAACAAAAAAATCTTGTGTTGACTCCTGACATACCTCCTTGTCGTTCTTGTGAATTCACCCATCACCCTTTCCTCATCTGATACCTGTCCTTGACTGTTGTTTTCCTCCTGATGTGGCTGTACAACAGCTTCGGGTCATCTTTATCTTTGAGATGCTATGTCATTTTCATATGTCCTCCTGAAGCTCCTTCATATCTGTGCTATTCGTTTCTGCTCTTCAGCTGATTTCTTTATTTTCCTGAGTTTCTCTGTCTTCTGTAACCTTTTCCATTCTCTAGTACCCTAGATTTTTTGCCTCCCTACACTTTGGGTGAACAAGGACTCGTTCTGTTCTCCATTATTTTCTGTTCCCTTGGAACAAACCTCTCCTCTGCCATCTTTGCATTTTGTTGCTACATAGTCATATTTCTTGTACTGGTTTTTCCTTCCAGTTCCCTCTCCCACTGAATGTCTTGAAGGAAGTTCCTTATGCCTGAGTCAATTCCCCCTTTTAGTTTGGTTTTGCCAGCCTATTCCCTGCTACTCACTCCACTTGGAGCTCAACTATGTAGTCGCAGCACAGAACCACATGATCACTAGCTCCCAGAGGCCTTTCATACATGATACCCTCGAGTCCGAACTACATCATGGTGAATACAAGTCCGCAGTCTTTGCTGGTTCATCCTCTCCTCTTCTCTCTGGTAGTGTCCTCCTAACATGTTTGATGCATGAGGTGGGGGGTTTCCAGATTACCACATCATCAATCTTGGCTCTCCCTGTTTCGGGACCCCCATGGGGCTCCAGGTTTTCCCAGTCAACTCCCTTGTGATTGAAATCCATCCCATAACTAGGTAACTTTGCTCCTCCATGTGTGCTCTCCCTTGCCACCTCGGCTAGTGTGTCGATCATTGCTCTGTTGCTCCTCGGGATATATCTTCGCTTGGCCTCCTGCATTTCTGTGGTGGGTTGTACATTACAGCAATTATCACCTTAATGAGCCCCTCAGACTGATTGTGTCCTGCTAAGTAGTCCCTTCGCTCCCATGCCATAGAACGCAGGGTTCCTTCCATTTTCCCTCAAAATCCCACTGGTTTTTAATGACAGTGCAACTCTCCTCCCTCCTCCTCCCTCTGTCCTTTCTGAGGATTGGTATCCGGATGGAAAGATTGAATCTGTTATTATTCTGGTGAGTTTTGTTTCTGTGAGTGCTAATTATGTCTGGGGATGCTCTTTGTTCTTTCGTGCCACTCCTCATACTTGTTTGTTATTCCATCTGCATTTGTATACCAGCACCTTCAACTTCTTTTCTAAGACTGTGGACTGGAAGGTATATAGGGGTTGGGGAAGTGGAGACCTGGTAAGGAACTATGGGTTGTTGGCTGTAGGGTGGAGTTTGTAATGTAGTGGGTGGGGCTTTGGATTGGCATGGGGTTTTGATTTAGAGTGTATTGGTTGCACGGGTTGAACCTGGTGTGGGTGTGTGTGTGTGTGTGTGTGTGTGTGTGTGTGTGTGTGTACTCACCTATTTGTACTCACCATTTGTGGTTGCAGGGGTCGAGTCAAGCTCCTGGCCCCGCTCTCTTCGCTGATTGCTACTAGGTCCTCTCTCTCCCAGCCCCATGAGCTCATCATACCTCGCCTTAAACTATGTATGGTTCCTGCCTCCACCACATCACATTTCTAGGCTATTTCCATGGCCTGACTACTCTATGACTGAAGAAATACTTCCTAACATCCCTTTGATTCATCTGAGTCCGCCCCCAACTTCCAATTGTGACCTCTTGGTGTCTGTGTCCCATCTCTGGAACATCCCGTCTTTTGTCCACCTCGTCTATTCCGCGCAGTATTTTTATATTCGTTATCATGTCTCCCCTGACCCTCCTGCCTCCATGTCGTCAGGCCGATTTCCCTAACCTTTCTTCATAGGACTCCCCGTAGCTCTGGGACTATCTTGTTGCAAACCTTTGCACTTCTCTAATTCTTGACGTGCTTGACTAGGTGTGGATTCCAACTGGTGCTGCATACTCCAGTATGGGCCTGACTAGATGTGTACAGAGTCTTTAAACGAATCCTTAACTGAGGTATCGAACGCTATCCGTAGGTTGCAGGCGCCCCCTATGTGCAGCTGTTATCTGATTGATTATGTGGCGCCTCAGGAGATATGCTCGTGTTATACTCACCCCCAGCATGCGGGGGAAGAGGTTCCTTGAGTGAGGTTTGCATCTTGTGCCATCTAAACATATTGTGTCTGCGGTCCTTCTTTGCCCTTCCCCAATCTTCATGACTTTGCATTGGCAGGGGTTAAATTCAAGGAGCCATTTGCTGGACCAGGCTTGTAGCCTGTCCAGATCTCTTTGTATTCCTGCGCTGCATCCCCTTGTCCGATTCGATTCTCTCATTAACTTCACATCGTCTGCAAAGAAGGACACTCAGGTCTATCCTTCTCGTTATGTCGTTCACGATACCAAGAAAAGCACAGGTCCTAGGACTGACCCCCTGTGGAACCCCGCTTGTCACAGGCGCCCACATCTGACCCCTCGTCGCGTACCATGACTCGTTGTTTCCGCCCCATGACAGATATTCCTGATCATTGCAGTGCCTTTCCCGTTATGTGTGCCTGGTCCTCTAACTTTTGCAGTAACCTCATGTGAGGAAGTTGCTGTGTTGAAAGCCTTCTTGCAGCCAAAAATACGCAGTCGATCACACCCCTCTCTCTCTTGTATTACTCTGTCACCTTGTCATAAACTCTAGTAGGTTTGTGACACAGGATTTTCCTTCCCTGAAACCGTGCTGGTTGTCAATTATACACTTGTTTCTTCTCAGGTGCCCCACCACTCCGCTCCTGATGAAATCTTCTCCATGACCTTGCATACTATACACGTTAGAGATACCGGTCTGTAGTTTAGTGCCTCCATGTCTGTCTCCCTTTTTAAAATGGGGCACTAACATTTGCCATATTCCATACCTCAGGGAGTTTGCCCATTTTCAAATGATGTGTTTGAAGATCTTTTTAATGGCTCACACAATATTCTCAGCTCCCTCTTTAAGGACCCATGGAGAGATGTTGTCTGGTCCCACCGCCTTGAGGTGTCAAGTTCGCATAGCAGCTTCTTCACCTCCTCCTTTGGTTATATGGTACACATCCAGCACTTGCTTGTGTTGCCCCCCCTGTTCTATTTCTTGGAGTCCTACTGTTTCCATCTGTAAATACCTCTTTAAATCTTGTGTTGAGCTCCTACATACCTCTCGGTCGTCTCTTGTGAATTCCCCCATCACCCTTCCTCAGTCTGATTACCTGGTCCTTGACTGTTTTTTTCCTCCTGATGTGGCTGTACAAACAGCTTCGGTCAGTCCTTTTACTTTGATGCTATGTCATTTTCATATTGTCTCTGAGCCTCGCCTTCTTATCTGTGCATATTCGTTTTCTGGCTCTTCTGGCTGATTTCTTATTTTTCCTGAGTTCTTCTGTCTCTGTACCTTTTTCCATTCTCTAGTACACTAGTTTTTTGCCTCCCTACACCTTTGGGTGAACCAAGGACTCGTTCTGTTTCTTCCCATTAATTTCTGTTTCCCTTGGGAACAAACCTCTCCTCTGCCTCCTTGCATTTTGTTTGCTACATAGTCCATCATTTCTTGTACAGGCTTTCCTGTCAGTCCCTCTCCCACTGAATGTCCTTGAAGGAAGTTCCTCATGCCTGTAGTAGTTCCCCCTTTGTAATTTTTGGTTTTTCCCAGCCTATTCCTCTGCCCTACTCTCTCCCCTTGGAGCTCTACTATGGTAGTCGAAGCACAGAACCAGCATGATCACTAGCTCCCAGGGCTTTCATACATGAACACTCGATGTCCGAACTACTCAATGGTGAATACAAGGTCCAACCTGCTGGTTCATGCTCTCCTCTCTCTCTGGTAGTGTCTCTAACATGTTTATGCATGAGGTTCTCCAGTAGCCACAATCCATCATCTTGGCTCTCTGTTTCGGACCCCCATGGTCTCCAGGTTTTCCCTGCAATCTCCTTGTGATTGAAATCACCCATAACTATAAATTTGCTCCCCCCATGTGTGCTCCTCTATGTGTTTATATTTTATTTATTGGGGGGGGGGGGGGGGTAAGGCCAACCTCGGCTAGTGTGTTGATCAATTGCTCTGTTGCTCTCATCGTATTCTTCTCCTTGGCATCCTGCAGTTCTGTGTGGGTTGTACATTACTGCAATTTTCACCTTATGTCCCTCAGACTGGATTGTTCCTACTAAGTAGTCCTTTCGCCCATGCCAAAAAAATTCCATTTCCTCCATTTTCTCAAACCCCCACGTTTTTAATGAGCAGTGCAACTCTCCTCCTCCCCCTCTCCTCCCTCTTCCATTGCCTGAAGATTGATATCCGGATGGAAAGATTGAATCTGTTATTATTTCTGGGATTTTTGTTCTGTGAGTGCTATAATGTCTGGGGATGTCTCTTTTGATTCTTTCGTGCCATTCCTCATACTTGTTTGTTATTCCATCGAATTTGTATACCAAACTTCAAACTCTTTTCTAAGACTGTGGTCCTGGGAAATATATTGGGGGTTGGGAAGTGGGAGACCTGGTAAGGAACTATGGTTTTGCTGGGGTGAAGTTTGTAATGTAGTGTGGGGGCATTGGATGTGGCATGGGTGTTTTTGATTTAGAGTGTTTTGGTTGCACTGGGGTTGACAGGTTGGGAGGCTTCTATAGAAGTTGTGAGGGAGGCTGTATTAGATCTCTTCCTGGGTCTGATCTCCTGTCTCCATCTCCATCCCCTCTCTTTCCTCCTTTCCGCCTTGTTACGCATCCTCTTCTCAGTTTCTTCCTTTTCTTTTGTTGTCTGTCGCGGTCGATAACACCCTCCGTATGCGTCATGTGCCCCTTAATCGTGCACTTTTCTCCTGCAGTATCCTGGTCCGAGTCGCTTCTGCCTTGAAGGTCACTCTCACTGGCCGGGTCTTTTTTGTTTACAAACCCCCCTATTCTCCGAAAATTTTCCCAGGGGTCAATCGTCTTCTCCTATTGCTTTTCATGATGCCTTTCATTGTCTTTTTTCTCCCCCTTGTTTTCTTTGCTTCATTATGTTTTCCCTTCGACTTCCAGAGCCCATACACAAAGAGACCTCACCCTTTCATTCTCCCACTGCATGTCCCTGTGTATCCCCTCATTTAATTTTGTTTCCACCACTGCAGCTTTCCTTTCATCAGTATTCATACTGGCCGATTGTACTTGGGCTCAGTGGCCTGTCCATTTTCCCTTCTCGCTTTCCTGGCTCCTTTGTTGTCTGTTAGGGCCTCCACATAAAGCTTAGCTCTTTCATTTGGCTACAGTCTCCTCTGATAGAGCATCTCCCATGCAGTTTGTGCCCTTCTTTCCCTACAGTCCCCTTATTTGTGGCTGGAGGTAAGCAGTTCTCTGTTGATCAATCCCAAATGTTCTTAGTTCTTTAGGCTGTTTCATATTTTCAATTCTCTTCTAACCTGTATCCTACTTCTGCTTCGTTGACATGCACCTCCCACTTCCTGCTTTTCCATATCTATCCTCCCTTCCATTCATTCATGCTTAAGTTCTCTAGTTTCTTTTCCATTCATGATCACTTTTTATGAGCTCTGCTGCCAACTTCTTTGCATTTTCCTCCTCCTGTCCCCTTGGTTTTTCTTGTTGCTTCATCCCTGCTCCCTGCAACCCATTTTTGTTTTATCCTGATGCCTCAGAGTGGGAAACCTATGCAGTTTGTATGTGTAGGTTAGTAGTGTGTGTGTCAAGAGTGTGGGGGAAGTATGGAAACTGTGGGCCTATTTGGGAGCAGAGTGGGGAGGGGTGGGGAGGTTTGGGTGAAACGGGGAGGGGAGGGTGATCGAGGGAGGGGATGGATCAGGGAATGTATGAGATGTCGGTGGTGATGGGGGAGTGAGTGTTGTCTGGGATAATGTGTGTGTGTGTGTGTGTGTGTGGCGTGTGTGTGTGTGTGTTGTGTGTTGTGGTGTGTGTTGGTGTGTGTGTGTGTTGTGTAGTGTGTGTGAGTGTGGTAATTTTGTGTGAACTTTGTGTGTGGAATTAGTGTGGGTTTGATTATGTCCTGAAAGGTAGGTGGTCTTGGTTGCGTTAAAAGGAAGTCTCAGGTGGTCCTATGGCTGCCCACACCTTCTTGTGACCTGACCAACCTCCTGGGACTTACCGCACTTACAGTGTGTGTGTGTGTGTGTGTGTGTGTGTAGTGTGTGTGTGTGTGTGTGTGTGATTGTGTGTGTGGTGGGTGTATGTGGTGTGTTGTTATGTGTGTGGGTGTGGTATTTGATGTGTGTGTGTGTGTGTGTGGAGTGTGTTGTGTGTGAGTGTGTGTGTGTGAGTGTGGGGTGTGGTGTGGTGTGTTGTGTAGTGGGAATGTGTGTGTGTGTGTGAGTGTATGTGTGTGTGTGTGTGTGTGTTGTGTGTTAATAATTGACGACGAACAGAGTAGGTGAAACAACAGTCATGCAAAGAAGGTGGCAAGTGCCTAGTTTTGTCGCTTGTTGTCCACAACCTCTTGTGACCTGACTCCCTTACAGTGGTTGCCTATATCACCTGCTTTATAGTGAGTTAATCGCCTTGTTCAATGATTACCATTTGCTCAAACCTTATTGAATCACTTGAGTGCCTATTCATTACCGTGTTATGAGAGTTAGACCATTCACAGTTCCTCCAGCTTGGCGGTTAAATTGGAACCTGGACCCCACACCCAAACAACCACTCATAGGTGATACAGTACTTGTAGTGCAGCGTAGCAGTGGTAGATTGTCCAGGTCGATGTGACTTCCTGAGTAGATCCACTCGATGTAGTCCTGGCGTAGAATCCAGCTCGCGAGGTACGCCTGGCGTAGATCCACCTCAATTCTTCATCGTTAATA
>NW_026500471.1:0-19089 GCF_026875155.1 Cherax quadricarinatus | reverse complement strand
GTTTTGCCATGAAGGTTCTCTGTACTTTTCTAGGCACAATTTCACCTGCCTTGAAAGGGCACTGTTAGTGCGCAGCAATATTCCGGCCTAGATAGAACAAGCGATCAACTTTTCCTGTTATTCCTTGATCACATATTTTGTGTGCTATTACACTGTGCATTTTGTTTTATGCTTTTAAGCACCCAGGACCTTGTCAGAGTGGTCCAGTAGCTGTGACAGGCAGGAACAACCTGTGCTAAACCTGTGTTTGCCCTGGGTTTTATTTTTTTATTTTATTTTTTTTATGTGTTGCAATTATTACATTGAGATTTTGTATTTACAATAGTGGGTTGCAATGCAAAGAGACCCCTTCTATTATGCCTAGGCATTATGGACTGACTTAACATTACCGGCTTACAGACTAATTAACACTAAGGATTATATCATAGTTGTACAGTGGGATATTTAATTATTTCATAGTTGTTACAGTAGATTATTAATTAAAAGTGAATCTAATTTGTTTAGACAAAAGATATTTCTTTATATTCAAAAATGCTTTTTATGAAAACAATGATTCAATTATATTCCTGTCAACAATGGATAGAAGGTTCAAAGTAATTGTTGAAGTTATAATGTGGGAGTTCAAAAGTGAGTATGTGTGTACTGAGTATTTAGTATTTAGTTTAGGGTGATTAGTGGCTTTTGATGAGAGTCTTAAATTGATTTTCGGACCGGTTTAAACTTTAATGTCTGGTAATGAATTCCATATTTTGGGGCCCTTTACGTGCATGAATTTTTAACAGTGTGATATGGACACGGGTTACATCATGTGTTTTGGTCATGTCATGTGTCCTGTTAATTAAAGGGTTTGGTGAGGAGGAAGTTTGAGTGGAGGGGTTGATATTTACATGTATTGTTCTGTGTATTGTAGGGCACATGAATAAGTATGGATGTTCTTAATGGTGAGCAGATTCAGATTTTAAAAATTTGGTTGTGTTAATTCATGAGTTTCTAGGTGGTTGGTGATCTTGTTTTTTTAGAATTCTTTTCAAAAGATGTTTGTGTATGGGATGTTAGCACTATCAGTCTGTAGTTCTTTGCAGTTGCTTTACTGCCACCGTATGTTGTATAATGTACAGTGGACCCTTAGTTAATGATATTAATCCATTCAGAGAGCTTGTTTTAAAACCGATTTTATCGTTTTCTGATTTAATTTTCTCTGTAAGAAATAATGGAAACCCAGTTAATCCATTCCTGCTGTCAGGAGGCATGACAGAATAGTACTTCAGTTTTGATGCTATTATCCACTTACGGCTTATTTATCAATCACAATTCATCAAATTTGACATACTAAACAATATTAACTTTAGAATATGATACAGTGGTCCCTCAATTATGTCCATAATCCGTTCCTGGAAGTGGGACTATTATCGAAATAGATGATTTTCGAATCCAGTTTTCCCATAAAGGAATTTAATGTAAATACAATCTAATCCGTTCCCTACCAGAAGTTTAAAAAAAATTTTTTTACATGAAATATGGATGGTAGTACTTAAACATTACAATGGCACATGATGAATGAAACATTAACAGAATAACATTTACCTTTATTGGCGATTCTTCTTAGTGTATGGAAGACTGGAGGAGGAGAGAGATTGGATTTATTTTATGTTTGAAAGGGACCCCTTCCATCAAACACCTCATTTAAACCAAAGTCCCTTTTCTGGGGTTACTTCTCTTCTCTGTTTCTTATGCCACATGACCAGCTGAGTCACTGGAGTCCGTCTCACAAAAAAAACGTCCAGAGGCTCTGTTTCTAGCATCTCTTAAAACTCCCTAAAATGGGCCCAAGACTCTGTCACAAACCCAATTTGCCGATGGCTGCAATACCTTCTCAGGGTGATGTTTCTCCATAAACTTCCATCCTACCCCACATTTCAAAAATTCTTTAATTTCTGAAAAAGGGGCACCTTCTTCCATCTCTCTTCCTCCTCCTCTGCAGCAAGATTTGAGCTGTGATTGTTGCTCTTCCTGCTGAAGCTCTTGCAGCTCCTCAGTGGTTAGCTCTTCGTTGTGGTCTTCCCCCAAACTCTTACATCTCCAAACTCACATCCAACCCCATGGAACTCCCCAGTGCCACAGTAGAGTTCACAAAATGACATAGGCTCATCAGGGCTGCCTCAAACCTTCAAAATCTCTCTTGTGGACACAGTCTGGCCACAGTTTTCTTCAAGAAAGAGTTCAAAGTCCTGGAGTCACTCCCTCCCAAAGCCTACCTTTTAAGGTTTTTGCAATGGAGAATACTAAAATGTTTTTTTCCAAAAATCTCTTAGGGTCAAGTGGTGTCTGAGGTCACATTAAAGCACCTTTCAAACATTGCTTTGGTGTAGAGTTTTTTAAGTTTGAAATGACTTGCTGGTCCATGGGCTGGAGGAGAGGAGTGGTATTCGGGGGCAAGAACTTTACTGTGATGAACCCAAACTCCTTCAGAATTAGGTCATCCAGTTTGGAGGGTGGCAGGTGCATTGTCCCTTACTAGGAGGCACTTGAGATCCAGTTCTTTTCCAAAGGGGGTAATTCTTCCACTAGGGCCAAACACTTCATTGAACCACTCGATGAAAATGTTCCCTTGTGACCAAAGCCTTATTATTAGATCTCCAAAACACACACAATTTACTTTTTGTAACATTGTTTTTTTTTGAACACTCTGGGATTTTCAGAATGGTACTCTAGTAATGGCTTCATTTGAATCCCCCTAGCATTAGCACAGAACTGAGCATCAGCCTGTCTTTCATAGGCTTTTGTCCTGGCAGTGCCTTTTCTTCCTGAGTAGGTCCTCTTTGGCATTTTCTTCCAAAAGAGGCCTGTTTTGTCACAATTTAACACTTGTTCAGGTTTCAGTCCCTCAGCCTGTATGTACTCCTTGAATTCCTGCACATATTTTTCAGCCGCTTTTTGGTCCGAACTGGCAGCCTCACCATGCCTTTCACAATGTGTATGCCCGTCCACTTCTTAAATCTCTCAAACCAGCCTTTTTCTGGCCTTAAATTCACCCCACATCACCCCTAATGGGAGGCAATTTCTTTACAAAATCGTCATGCAACTGCTAGCCTTTTCACAAATAAGCGATGTCATAAGACTATCTCCTGCTAATTGTTTCTCGTTTATCCCACCAATAATAACTTCTCAACATTTTTGAGTACTGGTGATCTCATTTTTGTTTAGCATATTTACCCCCTTTGCAACAACAGCTTCCTTGATTTCCTTTTCTTGATTATGATGGAAGATATGGTTGTTTCGGGATTGTTATACATCCTGGCAAGTTCACCCCCACGACGCCACTTTCATATTGTTTTAATGTGTTTTTCTTAAATTCAGGGCGTATTTCTCACCTTCTTTACCAAAGGCTTGGCACTAGGAGCTTTCTTTGGAGCCATGGTAGCTTATTTTTGCACTTGCAAGCACTAAAATCAATGGAATATTATGAAATATTTTTTATGAACCGTGAGGGGACCGTCGCTCACTGGTAACATTGGCACCACTGGCTGGGAAGGGAGGACAAGGCGGCTCAGAGCCATGGTAAGCGTCCAGGAAAAGACGATTAGCGAGTTAAGGACCCTTTGTGAGCCAATGTTTAGACGAAATAAAGGGGCTATTTCCGAAATGGATGACTTTCAGGCCGGACGATTATTGAGGGACCACTGTATATACTCTAGAAGAATAATATGTCATAATGTATGTGAGGAGTAAGTGGTGGTGGTGTTGTTGTTGGGTTTATAAGGGCCACTGAGAGAAGCCATACATAGTGGTGGTGGTGGTGAGGCTGCAGCAGAACCACCACCGCTATACACACTTAATGTACATAATTTATAAATAAGAAATTTTTTACATTTTTAAATTTTTTAATAAGAAATATTTGCATTTAAATTTCTAAATAAGTAAGTTTATTCAGGTATACACAAATACATTTACGTACATAGATTATCTACATAGCAGCATGTTGGGGTAAAGTACTAGGATAACCCAAATAGTCAGTGACTTATTTCCCATTGGGGTCCTTTTATATTTACACTTTATATTTCTTTTATACTTGCACTTTTACATTTGCACTTACCTTGGAGGAGATGTTAGTTTTTAAATTTTTTAGTTTGATGGGGTAGATACTGGCAGAGGTTTTAGGGTGGTGGAAGATAGCAGGCCGACACATGTTCAGTGGCCCTATACACAAACCAACAACATTGGAGAGTTACTTTCGTGTCGTTTTTCTATCACTTACTCACTTAACTTACTTGCTACACTGTTTAAATTTTACACTTTATCGCTGGTGGTACTATGCTTTATTGATACCTACTGATTTAGTATGTACATATCATGGAATCACTGTATCACTGGCAGAAGGCACATTCTCCCCTCTCTTTCCTCCTCCACTTAGGTACATGTACTTTGCTACGAGTTTTTTTTTTGAATTCTATTGTGCTTCTTTCCTTCTTTTACTTATTTACCAGGGCTGGCACTAGAAGCTTTCTTTGGCCATGGTGGCTTATGTAGCAGTTACAAGCACTTTAAAAAAAATGGAATAATACAAAATATATTGCATATACACGTAGAATCGTCCTTACTGGCTTGTGAACAATGGCACAATTTCCTTGTACATGGGCTCAGGCCGCTGTGGAACGTTCGGGATGAATGTCCTTAACTGAGCTTTTCATCGTTAGCCGAGCCCAATATTTTGACACAAAAAGTATTGGTATCTGATTTTATCGCTATCCGATGGCATCGTTAACTGAGGGTCCACTGTATAATAAAATTTATCTTCTCAAAATCACTGGTATTATGTAGTCTGTAACCATTAGGTTTAATCTGCCGAAATGCCCTGGCATGACGGGGCTTTCTTTGTACTTAACAAATCAAAATTGTAATCACACATTGTAAACATTGCAAAGAAAAAATAAATCTTTGCTTTCTTTCCTTTGTGGAATGGGGCCTATGTCTTTTAGTTTTTAGTGAGTGTGGGATGACCCTGTGTCCATGCTTTTCTCCATTTAAAGCTGAAGGACGCGACGGGGTTTCTTGCAGTTCTTGATGAACATGGAGTTCCACGAATTTGGCCTGGGACAGAGTGCTTGGGCATGTCATTAATTGCCTTTTCAAAGTCTTGTGGTGTTAGGATAATATCAGAAGTTTTTTGAGATGACAGATTTTGAGTCTCTGTCATAAAGAATTCATTTAGATTGTCAGCCCCTTTGTCTGGTAAATGGCCACCTGAATCTGGTTGTATTGGGCTTGCACATACATGTCTGTACCTCTATTATGTTGTGATTGGTGAATTGTCTTTGATATGGTTATATTAATATAAGATCATTGTTAGTGAAAAATGAGATCCAGTGTATTTTCTAGTCCTGTAGGCTCTGTTATTTGCTGCTTTAAGGTGAATTTTCTGCAGAGATTTAATAGCTCATGTGTTTTGAATTTTCATCTGAATAAACTTGCAGGAGGCCTACTGGCTCATCCATTTTCAGGTCCAAGTAACCTACTGGCCCAAGCTAGTCATGTCCCAAATCACCTATTGGCCTAAGCTAGTTAGGTCCAAGTCAATTTCTGGCCTAAGATAGTCAGGTCCAGGTCAAACCCATTGTCCTAAGCTAGTCAGGTCCAAGGGCACCTGCTGACCTAAGCTGTCAGGTCCAAGGCACATGCTGGCCTAAACTAGTCAGATCCTAGTCACATCCACTTAAGAGATAAAGGAGCAATGCATAAGACCTTATTTTCATTTTATCTTAATTGTTGCATAGTAGAAGACATGATCGAAAAAGAGAAAACACTTTTCAACATTATTCCTGTGTTTTATTATTTGTATTTCCGAGGTGGTTGTGGAAGTTTGAGGGACCCTTTCTAGTTAAGATAGATTTGTTCAAATTTTTTAACTGGAGGGTTAGCCTCCCAAGGGTTAACCCCGGGTAGGGGGAATGTTAGCCACCCATGATAACCAAAGGGTAGGGGAATATTTAGCAAACCAGGATAAACCCTGGGTTGGGAGTGTTAGCCACCCTTTATAACCCAGGGTAGGGAGTGTTAGCCATCCAGGATAAGCCAGGGTAGGGAGTGTTTGTCACCCATTTTTAACCCAGCGTAGGGGAGTTTTTAGCAACCCAGATTAACCCAGGGTAGGGAGTGTTAGCCCCCAGGATAGCCCAAGTCAGGGAGTATTTGCCATCCAGGATAATTTAGGGTAGGGAATGTTTGCCCTCCAGGATAACCCCGGTAAGGGAAATGTTAGCCTTCCCTGATAACCCCGGGTAGGAGTATAGCCCTTTCCCGGGTAACCCAAGGTAGGGAGTGTTAGCCACCCATGATAACCCCGCATAGGGAGTATTTTGCAAACCATGTAAACCAGGGTAGGGAGTGTTAGCCATCCATGATAACCAGGGTAGGGAGTGTTTGCCACCCATAATAACCCAAGGTAAGGAGTTTTAGCAACTCAAGTTAACCCAGGGTAGGGAGTGTTAGCCACCCAGGATAGTGCAGGGCAGGGAGTGTTAGCCATCCAGGATAGCCCAGGTATGTGAGTGGTAGCCTTCCTTAATAACCCAGGGTGTGGAGTATTAGCCATCCAGGATAACCCAGGTATGTGAGTGTTTGCCTTCCTTTTAACCAGGGTAGGGAGTGTTTGCCATCCAGGACAACCCAGGGTAGGGAGTGTTAGCCATCCAGGACAACACAGGGTTAGGATATTAGCCATCCAGGTAAACAGGGTGGGGGGTTTTAGCCACCCATGAAAACCCCAGGATTGGGGGGTTAGCCTTTCAGGATAACCAGGGTAGGGGGGTTTTTCCATCCAAATAACACAGGGCAGGGATTTTTAAAAACCAGATTAACCAGGGTGGGATGATTACCACCAGGTAGCCTGGGCAGGGAGTTTTTGCCATCCAGGAAAACCCCAGGAAAGGAGTGTTGCCTTCATGAAAACCCCAATGCCAGGAGTATTAGTGTCCAGGAAAACCCCAAGTTGGGAATGTTAGCCCCCCTGATAAAAGGGTTGGGATGTTAGTACCCGGATAACCCCGGGTAGGAGTGTTTGCCCCCCATAAAAAACCTGAGTAGGGAGTTTTAGCAATCAGATTAACCCTGGGCAGGGGTGTTAGCCATCAATGATAACCCTAGTAAGGGAGTTTTTAGTTCCCATGATAACCCAGGGTAAGAGTGTTTGCCTTCCAGGATAACCGGGTTTGGGGAAGTTTTAGCCACCCTGATTCCCGGGTTTTGGGAGTGTTAACCACCCAGGAAAATTTAGGGTGGGGAAAGTGTAACCCCCAGAAACCCAGGGTAGTGGTGTTAACCACCCATGATCCCCGGGTTAGGGGTTTTGAAATCAGGATAACCCAGGGTAGGGCTGTAACCCCCTTTTAAATTTCCGGGTAGGGATGTTGCCACCCGGAAAACCAGGTATGTGGGGTTAGCCCCATGTAACCCGGGGTAGGGTATTGCCATCCGGAAAAACCAAGGGGGGGGTTTTACCCATCCAGGTTTAAACCCAGGGGAGGGAGTGTTAGCCCCTGATAACCTGGGTAGGGAGTGTTTCCCCCCCCATAATACACAGTGTAGGAGTTTTAGCAACCCGTTAACCCCGGGTGGGAGGTTACCCCACCCATGAAAAACTTGGGTAGGGGTGTTGCCATCCAAGTTAACCCCAAGTAAGGGAGTGTTAGCCTTCCTTGAAAAACCAGGGTAGGGAGTGTTAGCCACCAGGAAAACCCCAGGGTAGGGGAGTGTTAGCCCCCCATGATACCCCGGGTTGGGAGTTTTTAACCCATCAGGAAAACCCTAGGGGGGGGGAGTTTTGATTCAAGATAACCAGGGTAGGGATTGTTTGCCCCATAATAACCCAGGGTAAAGAGTTTTAGAAACTAGTTAACCAGGTAGGGATTTTTTTAGCCACGAGGAAAAACCAGGGTTGGGAGTGTTACCATCCGGAAAACCCGGGTTTTAGGGGAGTGTAACCATCCTGAAAACCGGGGTACGACTTTTGCACCCATAAAAACCCCGGGGTTTGGGGGTTTAGTAACCCAGATTAACCAGGGTAGGGGGGTTTTAGATCCGGTAGCCCAGGAAAGGGAATGTTAGCCATCAGGTTAACCCAGGTAAGGGGGGGGTTACCCTTCCCATGAAAACCCAAGGTGGGAGTGTTAGCCCCCATGATATCCCAGGGTTGGGAGTTTTTAACCATCAGGAAGCTTAGGGTAGGGGTGTAACCACCCATGTACCCCAGGGTAGGGGTGTTAGCCCCCATGATAACCCGGGTGGGGGAGCATTAGCCACCCGGATAACCAGGGTAGAGAGTGTAACCATCCATGATGCCCCAGGATAGGGGTGTGTGCCACCATAATAACCCAGGGGAGGGAGTTTTAGAAACCCCAAAATTACCAGGTTGGGGGGTGTTAGCCCCCCAGGATCCCCGGGAGGGAGTGACCATCCGGTACTTAGGGTAGGGAGTGTTAATATCGGGAAACCCCAGAAAGGGGGTGTTAGTTTTCCATGGTATCCGGGGTTGGGAGTGTTAACCATCCAGGATAACAACGGTGGGGGTAAAAACTCCTTGAAACCAGTTTTGGGAGTGTTTGAACCCTAAAAACCGAGGGTGGGGTTTTTTCAACCTAGATTAACCCGGGAAAGGTTTGTAGCCCCAGGATACCCCGGGGCGGGAAGTGTTAGTCCCCAGGTAATTGGGTGGGAAAGTTTACCACCCCAGAATAACCTGGGCCGTGAGTTTTAGCTTCTTGATAACCCGGGTGGGTATTAGCCTCCAGGAAAACCGGGTAAGGAGTGTTAGCCCCCCAGGAAAACCCCGGGTGGGAGTGTTAGACCCAGGATAATCCAGGGTAGGGAGTGTTCCCACTCAGGGTATCCCGATAGGGAGTTTTAGCCACCTGGTGGGGAGTGTTAGCCCCCCATGGTAGGGAGTGTTAGCCCCCCAGGGTAGGGATGTTAGCCACCTGGTAGGGGTTTAGCCACCCGGATAATCCAGGGTAGGGGTGCTAGCCACCAGGAAAACCCCAAAAGGTGGGGAAAAGTGTTAGCCCCCTAGGATAATCCAAAGTAGAAAAGGGTTGTACCTAGGAAACCGGGTAGTGAGTGTTAGCCACCGGGAAAAACTCAAAAAAGTAGTGCTTTTTGGGTTGTCTGTTTATTTATTGGACCCTTTAAATTTTGTCCTCAGGACCCCACCCAAAACCCAGTAAACTAACACCGGTACTATTTTTGTTGTGAACAGGGACAGCGGTGTGAGGTAACTGCCCAAGTACTACTTGCTTGGTCGAGGATTTAACCACATTCAGGTGTGAGGCAAGAGCTTTGCTACTGGGACCGGCTCGTAGCAGTACCTGGTTTACCTGGGAGAGTTCCGGGGGTCAATCCCCCCCGCGGCCCGGTCTTGTGTCGGCCCCCCGGTGGATAGAGCCTGTCAATGGCTGTTGCTGTGGCTGATGAAAACCAAACTCGGCCACACCCCGGCTGATCCGGAACTGACTTTAGGTGTTGCCAGTCCCAGCTGAAGACTGCCAGGGGTCTGTTGGTAATCCCCTTATGTGTTGGGAGGCAGTTGAACAGTTGGGGCCCTGCACTTATTGAAACCCCCGGTTCGATCAAAAAACCAAAAGGGTTGTTATTTCCAGGGGCCCCTTTGATCCTTCCCAGGATGCATTGCTAGAGTTGGAAATTTGTTTGTGTCTTTTTTTTTCTATCTGAAAATTTCGCCATTCGTGGATTTTGCAGTGGATTTGTTAGAGAGCTGAGATTGAACACCCCAACCCTCATAAACTAGACACTCCCATATTGTAAATACAGTAAATGGGAGTTTTAAAGGGCCCCCTTGATCTTTGAATTACATTGATTTGTCGGGCCCCTTTGCTGGGGGTATAATTTTTCTTTTTGAGGTACAGTTTTTTATTTTTAGGGTATGTTATTTTTTATTATTTTTTTCAGTAAGGGCGCAGTGTCCTGTGGTCATTTGATCCAACTCGCTCACATACTGAATGTTCAGGTTCAAACCCGCACTTTTGGAAATTTGGGCATGTTTTTCCCCGGGCCCCTCTTTTATCTAACAGTAATAGGTTTGTGGGTGTTATTTTGATGTGTGGGTCACACCCTGGGGGAAAAAATTTTGGGGTCAATGGTAAAAAAAAGGACAAACACCCCCAAACATTATTGGGTTATCCTGGATGTTTATCCTTGGATGAAAAATCCGAAAAAATTTGTCTTAACCTAGCCTAACTAAACCTTACCTAACATTACTTTGAAAATGGGCTGAAACCCTTGTAAAAAATTTACCTGAATTCAGAGGGCAGGTTTCGTGATGGAATACTTCAGTAGGCTAATTTCCCCTGCTAAAACAGGTCCAACTTCATCTATAATTTCCCGCCGAACTATAAAGTGCCCCAAGGGTTTTTGCCTTTAACCCGTAAACGGTCCAACGTTTTATCCGTTTTTTTTAAAATTTGAAAAAAATTTTAAAAAAAACTTTGATCACTTTTTCTTTTTTTATATGTATTGAAAATACGAAAAAAAAAAGTAGTTACTTTTGTAGCACTACACGTGTGAAATAGTCTGCTTGGGTTTTTTGGGTTTTTAATGTATCTGGAAGTCTGTGCCACACATTAAGCTCTGTTGCCATATCCTTTTTTAAAAAATTTAATTCCTCCCAAAATTCCAAGCTGTGAAAGTCTGTTTGGTTAGTATTTCAGGATATTGTTGTATCCCCTTTTTTTCTTCTATTTTTCATTTGTTTTACGACAATGGTCCCCTTTGTTTTGAATTAATCTGCTGCAAAGATGTTTGCATTTGAAAAATATCGTAACTCTACCCCCGAATACTGGTTTATGGAATTATTCTAAGACCCGAAGTGCAAACCATTTCTGTACCCGGGACTTGAAGAGTTGGGGGTGTGCTTTGGGGGGGAGGATGGAGAGGAGTTTCTGGTGGGAAAGGGGGAAATCCTTCCCAAAGATGCCTCTTAAAAACTGTCTTGAGTTGATTTGTTTGGGCTTTCTTTTAGGTTCTTAAAATAGTAAAACATTTGTTTCAAAACACGGAAAGTTCATTTTTTTCAATACCTGGGTGCTTTTATGATTCTTTTACATTTGCCCAATAAGTAAACAAATGAATTTTTGAAACTATTTTTGTGGTCATTTCACCACTTCCTCCCCCTTGTTTCATTTTCATCGTAAAAGCTGGAGTCCCCTGTTTTTTAGCTCTTGTCGTGGCCTGAATTAACTCCCTTTCTCTTCATACTTTTAAACCCCAGTCCCATCAAAAGGTCAGTCTCCGGTTTACATCCTCCCTCCCTTAAACCTTCGTGTCATAGGTGATGAAGGCCACAAAATTTTTAGGGTATTGAGGACTCAGTGAAAACTTCATTTCAGGGGTTTTTTTGAGGGCCCCCTGCCCAAGATGTTTAAATTAGTCTTCCAGAATTCTAGAGGCTAATGATTAATATCCTGAAGCTAAAAAGAAATTTCCAATCTCTGCTTCCAGAGATAGGAGAGTTCTGGATATGTTTTGTTTTTACCCAAAGTAACAATCCCTTTTGGGAGTTTGTTTTTTGCGGGGTAGCCTGAACGTAGAAAAAGCACTTGTTGAGCTTCACGGAAAAATTGCTTTCACCCTGGTTTTCTTTTTGCAGTCCCAAAACTGCCTAATCTGCCCCTTTGGTGCTTTTTTGTTTAAAGACGGGGGGTTTTCTGGTAGTAAACAAACTAGGCTTAGCTTGAAATCTCCGGGCACTGGCACTCAAAGCAGGTAGGTTTTCCCAAACAAAGTGGCCTCTTCCTTTGTGTGAATGTTTGCGGGGCATTCTTTCCAAAAAAAAACCTGTTTTAAAACCCCATTAAAAAACTTGCTGAGGAAGAAACTCTCTGCCATAACAAGCTTTTCAAAATGAATCTTAACGCTTATCAAATTCCCTATTAGCTTGAAAAAAATTCAAATGCTTTAACACTTTTAATTTTGGCCCCCTTTAAAATCTTGAACACCTTTTGTGGTTTCAATCATCATATGGAGTAGCATCGTACTTTAGGGTAAATGGTGTTTTTTAAAATCATAAATTTTTCGTGCGTTCCATATAACTTGCAAGCATGCTCTCTCTTCGTTCCTTTTAGCCCAAAGCAACAGTCCATCTCTATGATAATTTCTCTGCTTTTTTTTCACTGGCTTAGATTATCGCCATTTTAATATTCTTTTAATTTCTTTTTGTTTGATAATAGACCATTCCATACTTCTAAGTCTTTCTTTATTTTTTTTTTTTTTTTCACAATTTCTTTCTGTCTTCAGAGAAATTTTGTTTACTGCACACTTTAGGGGCCCCATGATGATTGGGAAACCAAGAGGGATGGCAAATTAAATAAAAAATACATTTATATGTGGCCCTCGGTTTTTGTTGTTTAATCCTTTCCAGAGCAATGGGGAAAAGGAAACCACCCCCCCAAGAATAATGTAAATCCAGTTAACCCTGCCGGGACACCCGGAAGTATTAAAAAAAATTTTTTTTTTTATTTTAAAAGATAGATTTAAAGGCACAAAAGGGAATGAAATTCAACATGACACTTAAACCTTTTTTAAAAGGTGTTGGATGGAGGGAAAGACAGGGAGGAGGGGGGAAGAGAGGTTTTTGTTTGGAAGGGGAATCCCCTCCATAAGGCCTAGGTCCCAAGCCCTTTCAGGGGTCACCCCCCTTGCTTAAATTAGATTTACTTGCAGAAAGGGGAATGAAAAATTAAATTTTAAAAGCATAATAAAATGTAAAAAATGAAACTTAAAAATCACACTTGGTGTATGGCAGACGGGGGAAAGGGAGAGGGAGCAAGTTTATCGTTGGAGAATTGTATAATGCAACTCTACAGCTTTTTATCTATCACAATTAAACAAATATAAAATAATAAACAATTTTAAATAACATAGAAACAGAATTTACTCAAAAATGAATAAAAAAAATCATCATGTATGTCACGAGAGGGTTGTGTTGGTTTTTTTTGGGTGTTTGTAGGGCCTGTTTTCTGAGTTTTCCCTTATGGGTTTCCCGCTAATAGGCGTCTCAAATTATGGCCCAAAGCTTTCTATACAGCAAGTGGTCTTTCAAATACGGCCACCCCACCGGTTTGTTTACATTTCCAAAAGAATCTCTCTATTATTAATAATAATCATCTTTGGCATTTTAAATTTAATTTTATATCAATTGACTTTTTTATAAACCCATCTTCGATTTTTCTTCAAATTTGTAAGAAAAAAGGGTTTTCATGGGATGGGTTGCCGGGTGGGGGGGGAAAAACATTTGAAATACTAATAATAATCATTTGGGCACATTAAATGTTTATTTTATTTAAATTATAGCATTGTCATTAATCCATCTATTTATTTTCTTAAAAAATTAAAAGAAAATTGTTACATAAAAATATAACATTTTATGTTTTCACTAAGGGGTGTGGTGCTGGGCAGGGGGGAAAAAATTGTCACTCCTCTTAAAACATAACTCTTTTGTTTATATTCTGGCAGGGGAATTATTCATTATTCCCATTTTTTTTTTAAAATGGCACTAAAGGTAGTTGTTAGAACGATTAAACTAGTGAACTGGTACAGTGGACCCCGCTCCCGTTGGCCTTACATAATTTAAAAACCCGGCATACGTACTTTTTTTCGAAAGTTTTGCCTCGCATACGCAAAAAAAACCCGAAATGCTGTTCGCCCGAGAGTGTTAATGTCGGCCCTGGCCGCCTCAATGTTCCCCCGGTGGAATTGTTTACAACCCAGCCTCTGCGGTAACACCCAAGCATACAATCGTAACATTCGTATTTTTACATGTTTTTTGGTGATTTTATCTGCAAAAAAAGTGACCAGGGGCCCCCAAGAAGCTTCTAGTGCCAACCTGTGGAAAAAAGGGTGAGAAATTTTATTGAAACTGTGGGTACCTGGTAAATCTGATTGTGCTTGCTGTAGCACTGTGCTGTGCTGCTGCTGTAGCACCGCAGCTGCTGTGTGCTGCCCACCATCGCTGCTGCTGCTGTTTTGTCCCCGTCTGCTGCTGGCAGTACCGTTTGCTCTGCTGTAGATCGTCTGCTGTGTGTGCTGTTGCTGCTGCTGTAGACTGCAGCTGCTGTGCTGCTGCACTGTGAGTGTGCTGCAGCACTGTCAGTGCGGTAGCCTGTCGTGCTGTGCGCTGTAGCACCCGCTGCTGCGCGCTGCTGCTGTTGTAGTACCATTGCTGTGCTGTAGCTTTTTGCTGCTGTTTGTACCCTGTCAGCTTGCTGCTGCTGTAGCACTGTCAGCTGTTGGTGCTGCTTTTGCACTGTCGTGGCTTTGCTGTCCCATCGCTCTGTGCTGCTGCTGCTGTAGTACGTTTTCTGCTGCTGCTCCCGTGTACCTCTGCGGCTGCTGCTGTAGTAGTCTGGTGGCGCTGCTGTAGTACCTCTGGCTGTGCTATGTAGTACCGTCTGCTGCTGTGTGCTGTAGTACAGTCTGCTGCGGGCCTGCTGTAGTACGTTCTGTTTGGCTGTGCACGTCTGCGCTGCTTTTCCCGTCAGGGTGCTGTGTGCGTAGCCTGTCAGCTGTGCTGTGCTGCTGTAGCATGTCAGCTGCTGTGCGCTGCTGTACCCTGTCAGCTGTGCTGCTGCTGCTGTGCACGTTGTTGGTGTGGCTTATGAGATACAAAAAAAACAATTAACCCCCAGAGGTTACCCCCACCGGGTAACCAAAAAAAAGTCAGTGTATCGAAGACTGTTAACTTATTTCCATTGGGGTCCTTAATTTGTTTTCCCCGGGTGCAACCCACACCAGTTTATAACACCCAGGTGAACAGGGAAAAAAAAAGCCCGGGGAATAGGTCATATTGGTGAAATTTAAAACCCGCAAAGGTTGGTTTGAGAGATTTAAAAATCATGTTTCGGACAGTCAGTGTTGCTGGTCAGTCAGCTGTTGTGGATAGTCAGTGTTGCTGGAAGTAGCTGTTGCGGCCAGTCAGCTGTTGCGGACCAGTCAGCTGTTGTGGACCGTCAGCTGTTGCTGGATCAGTAGCTCGGGTGCACCCGTCAGCTCTGTTGCACCATCAGTGTTTTGAACAGACTCGTCCCAAACCGTCCCGAAACCCGTCCATCCAGCCTGGCGTGCCTTGCCCTCATTGTTTCAAACAGGGGGCGGTTGCATGCATCAATTTTAATCATTTTTTTTATTCCATTTTTTATAGTGTTGTAATTAAATAAACCCCATGGGGCCCCAAAAAAAAGCTTTAGTGCAACCCCGTGGTAAAAAGGGTGAAAATACTACGTACCACGTCGTGCTGCGCACCAAGTGCTGTGCACCCCAGCTGCAGCTGCACCCCGGTCAGTGATAAAATTTGGGCCCGTTAGTGTTTCTGCACCACAGTGTGCTTTCACCACAGCTGCAGCGCACCTGGTCAGCTGGGTTTCTGCACCAGCTGGCTGCACCCTGGTAGCTGCACACGTGTTGTTGTTGCTGCCCCTCGCTGTATTTCTCGAAAATGTGAGGATTGTTGTTGGGTTTTGGGGTTAACGTGAAAAAATTACGAGAAAAAAAATTAACCCCAAAAGGGTTAGCCCCCCAGGTAACCCCAAAAAAAGTCAGTGCACATCGGGATGTCTAATTATTTTTATTGGGTCCTTATCTTGTCCCCAGGGTCAAAACCCCCAAACCCGTCGACTAAAAACCCAGGGGAACAGGGGGAAAAAAGCCCGGAACTGGCTCATATTGGTGAATTTTAAAACCAGCAAAGGTTGGTTTTAGAGATTTAAAAGTCGTAGTGGCATACCGTTGATAAGGCCCGTTCTGGAGAAAAGCCAAACAGGCTAAGTTAAAGGGGAAAAGGAACTCCGGCAGTGTCTCATGTCATTGCTGCATCTTCAATTAAGGGGAAGTGCTTTATTCTTCATTTAGTAGGTGTTCATGCACTAATATTGTGCATGTACTACTCTAAATTGTGCATGTTTTCCCTTTTCTTTGTGTGTTGGAAAATGTATATTTATGTGGGTTTTAAAAATTTTTTTTTTCATACTTTTGGGTGTCTTGCCGGATTAATTGTTTCCATTATTTCTTATGGGGAAAAAATTATTTGATAACGTAATTTTGCATAAAAAATGAGCTCTCATGAACGGATTAAAATGTTATGCGGGGATCCCCGTATTTCGATGGTAATAACAGTTTGGGCCAATTTAAAAATCGTGTAGCCCTGTGGTAGGTGTAGGTATGTAGGCCAGGGGACTACATCTTACTTATTGTTTTATAAACTGATAATTTTAGTATGTGTACCTTTACCTAAGAAATTCACACTGTGTGGCATGCAGGTATACATTAAAAACACTAAAAGTGCTTATTAATTTGAAGTACCTATTAATAATGATAATAAAAACACAATAAACACTTAAGGAGCATTTAAAAATTAAAATGTTAAAAAGACATTTTCTTAATCCATTAAATACACCCCACGCAGTAAATTACATGAATATGAGTGTGGTAGCCGGAACTTGTGGTAGCCGGCAACCCGTAGGTTGGATAGACAGGCAACTTTTTGATTGGGTAGCCCGGAAAAATTTTGGACTTGTGGTAGCAGGAACTTGTAGGACTTGTGGTGCCAGGCAAATTGTAGGACTTGTGGTAGCCCGGCAACTTGTAGGGTTGTGGAGCCCGGAAAATTGTGGCTTGTGGTAGCCCGGCAACTTGTGGACTTGTGGTGCCCGGGAAACCCGTCTTTTGGGAGCCAGGAATTGTAGGATTGTGGTGCCCGGGAACCCGTAGGGGTTGTGGTGCCCGGCAAATTGTAGGATTGTGGTTGCAGGCAACCCGTAGGACTTGTGGTTGCCCGGCAACTTTGTAGGACTTGTGGTAGCCAGGAACCCGTAGGACTTGGGTGCAGGGAAAATTGTGGGGTTGTGGTTTGAGGAACCCGTAGGGTTGTGGTGCCCGGCAACTTGTGGACTTTGGTAGCCAGGCAAAATGTAGGCTTGTGGGGAGCCAGGCAAAATTTTGGATTGTGGTAGCAGGAATTGTAGGATTGTGGTCCCAGGAAATTGTAGGACTTGTGGTGCCAGGAATTGTAGGACTTGTTGGTAGCCAGGAATTTGTGGATTTGTGGTAGCCAGGAACTTTTTGGATTGTGGTCCCAGGAAACCCTGAGGATTTGGGGTACCCAGGCAACTTGTAGGACTTGTGGTAGCCAGAAAACTTGTAGGACTTGTGGTGCAGGCAATTTGTAGGACTTGTGGTAGACAGGCAACTTGTGGACTTGTGGTACCCAGGCCTTGTGGCTTGTGGTACCCCAGGCAACTTGTAGGCTTGTGGTACCCAGGGCAATTGTAGGGACTTGTGGTACCAGGCAACTTGTAGGACTTGTGTGCCAGGAAACCTGGGGTTTGGGGTAGCCAGGAATTTGTAGGACTTGTGGTAGCCAGGAAAATTTAGGACTTGTGGTGCCAGGCAACTTTTTTGGACTTGTGGTGCCAGGCACCTGTGGGACTTGTGGTCCCAGGCAACTTGTGGGTTTGTGGTAGCCAGGAAAACCTGTAACCCCCCCCCCCCCCCCCCCCCCCCCCCCTTTTCCCCAGGCAACTTTTTTTAGTCCCCCATCAGAGTGTGTCACTTAAAATATTACGAGGGAAACTAGAAAATTATTTTTCGTTCCTTCATCGGGCGTCATTTTTTAAAAAAATGGGTTAAACGAGAATGGGGTGTTTCTCTTTATTTATTTACTGTTCATTATGGGGGAAAACTGTACACAATGAAAAGTGACGAAAAAAAGATGTGTTCGGGGTTTGTTTACATTTGTGTGGGTGAGGTGGTGAGAGTCCCTTTTCCCTGGTACCCATATTCCAACCTGCTTATCAAATATCTCACTCTCACCCTAATTAAGCTAAAAAATTTTTTTAAGGTAATTTTGGTTACTATATAGCTTTGTATTGCTTTAGGGGCTTAACCCTTTGAGGGTCGCCCCGTGATTTTCGGTTTAGTTCGGGGTCCAAACCGTAGATCTTGTCATGAGTCAGTCATTGTAAACTGTGGGGTACTTTTGGGGCCCTAAAATTTTGAGGAATCATCATGGGTAGTGTGCACCACATAAAAAGACCCCGCAGCACGCTGTTTTTGAGGGAAAAAAATGAAATATGATTTTTCGATTAAAACAGCGATTTGCAGGTTTTTTCGTATGTTTTTTATATTTCTATTTGAGATTTTTGGGTCTCTTTTGATAGAAGGAAGACATATTACGAATAGAGATGTTTGATTGTTTTGCAAGGGAAAAAGGCTTGAAACTGAGTCAAAGTGCGAAATGTTAAATTTTTCCCGATTTTTAAAAGAGAAACAAAGCCCTACCCGTCTAATACGACAGTGGTGGGTCTAATTGAATTCACAAATATGGTGATGATATTTTACATTATTACGGATTGAATAAAGTAAAACTTCTATTTTTTGGTTTTTGGGAAAAAAAATTCATTTGTGAATAAAAAATAAAATGGAATTTTTTGTAAAGCCCCAAAATGTAACAATGAACGGGAAAGTTTGTTTAGTTTCCCGGGGTTTCCTACATTTTTTATTCTGGACCCTATTTTGAATTTGGAAATATTTTTAAAATTTGTGTTAAATTGGCCAAATTAACAATTTTGATCCTTTAAATTTTTAGTTGAAACGTTGACTTGGGGATTTTTGTCCAATCGATAGAAAGAAGTAAAACTAGTGAAAAAGTAGATTTTTGGGTTGCTGGAATAAGTAATTGGGCCCAAAAAGGGAGTCAAAGTCGGCAAAAACGCCCCATTCGTAAATTCGCTGACACTTTAAAAATTTGCGAGGCATTAATTCGCATTTTCCCTCAAATTTTGTACTTTTGGTTTTATTACTTTCCAAAAAGATTTTTAATTTTCATAAGAAAAAATTTTAAAAAATTTTTTTTTTTGAAATTCTTGGAACTGGGGGCACCACTTCAGATGGGGCCCTTTGGGCCTGAAGGGGTTATATACGATATTTAAAACATCCCCGGGGGTAAAATACGATACTTCATTATTACCTTAACCCTATGGGGCCGCCCGAGATTAGGCTTTTCGTTTGGGTCCAAAAACCCTGTCTATGCCA
>NW_026500460.1:15000-19178 GCF_026875155.1 Cherax quadricarinatus | reverse complement strand
TTCCCTTTCCCTGTTCCCTTCCCACTTGTAACTCTCTATATAGTAAAAACTCAGAACCAATGACGCTAGCCCCAAAGGGGGCCCTTATAAGTGATGTCCTCGATGTCTGAACTGTCAGGGTGAACACAAGATCCAGTCTTGCTGGCTCATCCTCCCTCTCTCTTTTGGTTGTGTCCCTGACATGTTGATGATGAGGTTTTCAAGTACACATCCATCATCTTGGCTCTCCATGTTTCGGGCCCCCCATGTGGCTCCAGGTTTTCCCAGTCGATCTCCCTGTAGTTGAAATCCCCCATTACCAGTAACTTTGCTCTGCTCGAGTGAGCTCTTCTTGCCACCTCAGCCAGTGTGTCCACCATACCCTGTTGTTTTCTTCTTTACTCCTCTCTTGGCCCCCTGCAGTTCTGTGGTGGGTTATAAAATCACTCCAATGACTACTTTATGTTCTCCGGACTGAATTGAAACCTACAATGTAGTCTCTTTCTCCAATCATGTCCATCCCTTCCATTTCCTCAAATCCCTTTGGTGTTTTTATGAGCAGTGCAACCCCTCCCCTCTACTCCTTCTATCTTTCCCTCAGGATTGATACCCTGTTGGGAAGTTTGTGTCTGTTATTGTCTCAGCGAGTTTTGTTTCTGTGACTGCTATGATGTCTGGGGATTTTTCACTGATTCTTTCATTCCATCCTCATGTTTATTCGTTTTTCCCATCCGCGTTTTGTGTACCAAACCTTTAGTTTTTTTTTCTACATTTGTGGTCATGCAAGTATATTGGGGTTGGGGGAGCGAGAGCCTTTGGTGGGGGCCTATATGGGGCTGTGGTGTGATGGTGGGGTATGTGTTGATGGGGGTGGGGTCAGAATGCCCATAAGGGACAGCTGTTGGGGTGAGGTTTGTGATATGGGGGTTGGTGGCAGAGGGAACAGTGAGGGGGTTTGTTGTATAGGTTTGCTCAGTTGCGTTGGGAATGTCGCGGGTGGGGGTCTTTTGGTGGGAGATTCTGTGGGGTGTGTTTGCCCTTCCTCCTGTGTCTGGGTCCTTTCTCATTTTCATTGCTTCTCGTTCCTCCTTGCGTCTCTGTACCCTCTCTTTCAGGGGTAGTCCTTTTCTTCTTGTGTTCTGTCGCGGTCGAGGTATACTCTTGGTAGCCCTCTTTGTCCCTCAGTCTTGCTTTCTCTTGCAGAATCTGATTCGAACTGATTCTTTTCCCTTTAAAAATTACTCTGACAGGCCGTATTTCCCTTCACTCGCAAACCACCCAATTCTCTGAAAATTTGTCACCTGGGTCATATTGCCCTCCCTATTGTTTTCATGATGCCTTCAATCATTTTTTTCTCTTCCTGTTTTATTTCTTCAAAGTTGGCCCCTTGGCTTCTTGGAGCCCCTACACAAAAACTGACCTCGCCCCTTTTCCCCCTTCCACTGAGTCTCCATCTGCTTCCTCTGAGGGATTTTATTTCCTTCCATTGACATGTTCTTGCCTTCAGTCCTGTCATATCTGAAACTTCTATTCTCAGTGGACTGTCTTTCCTGGCCAGCTGTCCCCTTTCTAATGCAGTTGGCTG
This sequence comes from Cherax quadricarinatus, assembly GCF_026875155.1. Taxonomy (NCBI): domain Eukaryota; kingdom Metazoa; phylum Arthropoda; class Malacostraca; order Decapoda; family Parastacidae; genus Cherax; species Cherax quadricarinatus. The sequence continues at coordinate 17,614 of NW_026500460.1, read as the reverse complement.
TTAGAATTCTGCATATAACAAAACCTTCATTGACTTTGGACCTGTCGCTTGATCTTAGTGTGCTCATCGTCTTTTCCCTGGCCCCACGTGGGTCTGATAGGGCCTTCGTGTACGGCATGTCTCCATTGTTGCTTACCATCCCCCTTTTCTGCGCCTGACTTTGAATTTCCATCATTGTATGTGTATGTGTGTGTGTGTGTGTGTGTGTGTGTGTGTGTGTGTGTGTTTTGGTGTGTGTTTTGTGTGTGTGTGTGTGTGGTTTGTGTATGTGTGTGTGTGTGTGTGTGTGGTGTGTGTGTGTATGTGTGTGTGTGTGGTGTGTACTCACCTAATTGTACTCACCTAATTGTGGTTGCAGGGGTCGAGACTCAGCTCCTGGCCCCGCTCTTCACTGATCGTACTGGATCCTCTCTCTCTCTGCTTCCTGAGCTTTGTCATACCTCTTCTTAAAACTATGTATGGTTCCTGCCTCCACTACTCCACTTGCTAGGCTATTCCACTTGCTGACAACTCTATGACTGAAGAAATACTTCCTAACGTCCCTGTGACTCGTCTGAGTCTTCAGCTTCCAGTTGTGACCCCTTGTCCCTGTGTCCCCTCTCTGGAACATCCTATCTCTGTCCACCTTGTCTATTCCCCGCAGTATCTTGTATGTCGTTATCATGTCTCCCCTGATCCTTCTGTCCTCCAATGTCGTCAGTCCGATTTCCCTTAACCTTTCCTCGTATGACATTCCCTTGAGCTCTGGGACTAGCCTTGTTGCAAACCTTTGTACTTTCTCTAACTTCTTGACGTGCTTGACCAGGTGTGGGTTCCAGACTGGTGCTGCATACTCCAGTATGGGCCTAACATACACAGTTTACAGTGTCTTGAACGATTCCTTATTAAGGTATCGGAACGCTATTCTCAGGTTTGCCAGGCGCCCATATGCTGCAGCGGTTATTTGGTTGATGTGTGCCTCCGGTGATGTGCTCGGTGTTATGGTCACCCCAAGGTCTTTCTCCCTGAGTGAGGTCTGTAGTCTTTGTCCACCTAGCCTATACTCTGTCTGCGGTCTTCTTTGCCCTCCCAATCTTCATGACTTTGAATTTGGCTGGATTGAATTCGAGAAGCCAGTTGCTGGACCACATGTCCAGCCTGTCCAGGTCTCTTTGCAGTCCTGCCTCATCCTCGTCCAATTTAATTCTTCTCATCAACTTCACGTCATCTGCGAACAGGGACACTTCAGAGTCTATTCCTTCCATCATGTCGTTCACATATATCAAAAATAGCACTGGTCCTAGAACTGACCCCTGTGGGACCCCGCTCGTAACAGGCGCCCACTGTGATACCTCTTCACGTACCATGACTCGTTGCTGCCTCCTGTCAGGTATTCCCTTATCCATTGCAGTGCCCTCCCTTTTACGTGCACCTGATCCTCCAGCTTCTGCACTAATCTCTTGTGGGGAACTGTGTCAAAGGCCTTCCTGCAGTCTAGGAAAACGCAATCTACCACCCTCTCTCTCGTGTCTTACTTCTGTTACCTTGTCATAAAACTCCAGGAGGTTTGTGATACAAGATTTGCCTTCCATAAACCCCATGCTGGTTTTCATTTATAATCTTGTTCCTTTCCAGGTGTTCGACCACTCTCCTCCTGATAATCTTCTCCATGACTTTGCACAAAAATACATGTCAGAGACACAGGTCTGTAGTTTAGTGCCTCGTTTCTGTTTCCTTTCTTAAATGGGGACTACATTAGCTGTCTTCCATTTCTCAGGTAGTTGCCCAGTTTCAAGGGATGTGTTGAAGATTGTGGGTTAGAGGCACGCACAGCATCTCTGCTCCTTCTCTAAGGACCCATGGGGAGATGTTGTCCAGTCCCATCGCCTTTGAGGTGTCAAGGTCACTTAAGAGGTTCTTCACCTCCTCCTCAGTTGTTCGTATGTCATCCAACACTTGTTGGTATATTCCCTCTTGATGTTCCCTTCTGTGCTGTCTTCCACAGCCCTTCCTGTCTCTACTGTAAAAACTTCCTTAAATCTCCTGTTCAGCTCCTCACATACCTCCTGATCATTTCTTGTGAGTTCTCCACCTTCTGTCCTTAATCTGATCACCTGGTCTTTGACTGTTGTCTTCCTCCTGATGTGGCTATACAACAGTTTCGGGTCAGTCTTGATTCTCGATGCTATGTCTTTTTTCATACTGTCGCTGGGCCTCCCTCCTTACCTGTGCGTACTCATTCCTGGCTCTGCGACTGATCTCCCTATTTTCGTGTGTTTCTCTGCCTTCTGTACTTTTTCCATTCTCTTTGCATTTTGTTTTTGCCTCCTTACAACGTCGGGTTAAACCAGGGACTCGTTCTGGTCTTCCCGTTGTTACTGTTCCCCTTGGGAATAAACCTTTCACTGCCTCCTTGCATTTTGTTGTTACATATTCCATCATTTCATTTACTGGCTTTCCTGCCAGTTCTCTGCCCCACTGGACCTCCCGCAGGAAGTTCTTCAACCCTATGTAGTCCCCTCTTTTATAGTCAGGCTTTTCCATTCAACTCCTGTTATTTTCTCCACTTGCAGCTCTACTATGTATTCAAAGCACAGAACCATGTGGTCGCTAGCTCCTAGGGGACTCTCATACT
>NW_026500460.1:0-10000 GCF_026875155.1 Cherax quadricarinatus | reverse complement strand
TACCAGAAACAGCACCTGTCCTAGGACTGACCCTTGTGGATAGCCACTCATCACAGGCGCTCACTCTAACACCTCGTCATGTACCATGACTTGCTGATGCCTTCCCGTCAGGTATTCTCTGATCCATTGCAGCGCCTTCCCTGTTATCCCTGCTTGGTCCTCCAGCTTTTGCACTAATTTCTTGTGTGAAACTGTGTCAAATGCCTTCTTACAGTCCAAGAAAATGCAATCTACCCGCCCCTCTCTCTCTTATCTTACTGCTGTCACCTTGACATAGACCTCCAGTAGGTTTGTGACATAGGATTTCCTATCCCTGAAACCGTGATGGCTGTCGTTTATAAGCTCATTCCTTTCTAGGTGCTCCACCACTCTTCTCCTGATTATATTCTCCATGACTTTGCATACTATACATGTCAGTGACACTGGTCTGTAGTTTAATGATTCGTGTCTGTCTCCTTTTTTAAAAAATGAGACTACATTTGCTGTCTTCCATACCTCAGGTAGTCGTCCTGTTTCGATAGATGTATTAAAGATTGTTGTTAGTGGTACACAGAGTGCCTCTGCTCCCTCTCTCAGGATCTATGGAGAGATGTTATCTGGCCCCATCGCCTTTGAATTATCTAGCTCACTTAGCAGCCTCTTCACTTCTTCCTCGGTTGTATGTATTGTGTCTAACACTTGATGGTGTACCCCACCTCTTTGTCTTTCTAGAGTCCCTTCTGTCTCCTCTGTGAACACTTCTTTGAATCTCATGTTGAGCTCCTAACATACTTCGTGGTCGTTTCTTGTGATGTTTCCTCCTTCAGCCTGATTACCTGGTCCTTGACTGTTGTTTTTCCCTCTGATGTGGCTGTACAACAGCCTCGGGTCAGATTTGACTTTCGCTTCTATGTCATTTTCATACTATCGTTTGGCCTCCCTTCTTACCTGTACCTATTCATTTCTGGCTGTACGACTTCTCTCCTTATTCTCTTGGGTCCTTTGCCTTTTATACTTCTTCCATTCTCTAGCACACTTGGTTTTTCCCTCTCTACACCTTTGGGTGAATCAAGGGCTCATCCTGGCTTTCTCGTTATTTCTGATACCCTTGGGTACAAAACTCTCCTCAGCTTCCTTGCATATTGTCACATATCCCATCATCTCATTTACTGACTTACCTGCCAGTTCTCTATCCCACTGAACCCCGTGTCGGAAATTCTTCATTCCTGTCTGTGTGTACTTACCTAATTGTGGTTGCAGGGGTCAAGACTTAGCTCCTGGCCCTGCCTCTTCACTGATCGCTACTAGGTCCTGTGTGTGTGTGTGTGTGTGTGTGTGTGTGTGTGTGTGTGTGTGTGTGTGTGTGTGTGTGTGTGTGTGTGTGTGTGTGTGTGTGTGTGTGTGTGTACTTACCTATTTGTGGTTGCAGGGGTCAAGTCATAGCTCCTGGCCCCGCCTCTTCACCGATTGTTACTAGGTCCTCTTTTTCCCTGCTCCATGAGCTTTATCAAACCTCATCTTAAAACTATGTATGGTTCACGCCTCCACTACGTCACTTTCTAAGCTATTCCACTGCCTGACAACTCTATGGCTGAAGAAATACTTCCTAATATCCCTTTGACTCATCTGAGTCTTCATCTTCCATTTATGACCCCTTGTTTCTCTCCCATCTCTATAATATCCTGTCTTTGTCCACCTCGTCTATTCCGTGCAGTATTGTATATGTCGTTATTATGTCTCCCCTGACCCTCCTGTCCTCCATTGTCATCAGGCCGATTTCCCTCAACGTTTCTTCGTAGGACAATCCCCGTAGCTCTGGGACTAGTCTTGTTGCAAACCTTTGCACTTCCTATAATTTCTTGACGTGCTTGACCAAGTGTGGATTCCAAACTGGTGCTGCATACTTCAGTATGTGCCTGACGTATGTGTACAGAGTCTTGAACGATTCCTTACTGAGGTATCGGAACGCTATCCTTAGGTCTGTGTGTGTGTGTGTGTGTGCGTGTGTGTGTGTGTGTGTGTGTGTGTGTGTGTGTGTGTGTGTGTGTGTGTGTGTGTGTGTGTTGTGTGTGTGTGTGTGTTTTGTGTGTGTGAAACTCAATATATGTGGTTGCGGGGTTAATGGTAAGGTGTATCAAATGATGTCGCAATATTTTTAACTGTACATGGGGACAAATGACACTTCTCGATATTATAAATGTTTTCAATATTGCCAACAGATAATTTACTTCACATGAATTAGCTAAAACAGACATTGATAGTTTACTTCTACAACAGATTTTTGGTTATCTCGCTAACAGAAAATCTGCTCCAGTGTTTCACGACTACGAAAGTGAAACTAAAGAAATGCAACTTGGCGGTAAATTAATTTCTATGCTGTGTAATATGTTAGCCATTGCCCTACAAAATTCAGTACCAGATACCCAAGCAATATCACAGTTAACGATGCTGGTGATATTCACGAATCAGATAAGGAAGATAGATAAGTGTCTTGAAAGGCTTGAACACTCCACACCAAAATATTATCCTCGCTGAAGATTTCCCAAAAGTAAAGTGGAAGATGGTTCATCACAAAATTGTACCAAAAATAGTTCCTGGAAGGACTTTTGGCTCCACAGGTACATAACAGGGATTTATGAGGCTTTGTGAAAGTTTGTATTGAACCTACAGATAATTGATCTCTTCAGGAATAAAAATACACTGGATTTGATCTTCACAGACAACGAGGAACTAATCAGTGATATAACAATCATAAAAAAATAATCTGGCCACAACATCATAGCAGTTCAAACGAGTATAAACTCAGGAAGGATGGCAATATTGTACCAGAAGGGATAAATAACAAAAAAAGGCACAATACCGTGACTGGAACGATACACAAATAACCCGCACATAAAAGAGAGAAGCTTACGACGACGTTTCGGTCCGACTTGGACCATTTACACAGTCACACTAACCAGAAGTGGAGCAGGACGGCTATATATAGGCAGGAAGAGGTGGTGGTAGTAGTAGTAGTAGTAGTAGTACTAGAATGGTATATAATACCAACAAGATGAAATTAAGACACATGCACAACACCCGGCATCCCTATCGTAGACGTTTCGCCATCCAGCCAGCCACTGGATGGCGAAACGTCCACAACAAAGACAACCAGATGCTGCACCTGTGTCTTAATTTTATCAGAATGTAGTAGTAGTAGTAGAAGAAGAAGAGGTTAGTAGTGTTGGTAGGTGTAGAAAAAGGGGAAAAAAAAAAAGGAAGAGCCAGTCAAATAAAAGGTAAATGGTCCAAGTCGGACAAACTGTCGTAAGCTTCTCTCTTTAATGTGCGGGTTATTTGTGTACCAGAAGGGATGCTTGGTCAATATAATTTCATCAACCACAGTGGGAATTATCATTACTATTATATGAGAAAATTACTTGCATGAAGTTTACAGGGCATTACCTGAATTATACTTGCAAGTAATTTGGGTGAGATAAATGGGACTGAAGCCACAGCAGGTCACTGAACTGTAACTCCCTCTATGCCCACTTCCTCACCACTCTCACAAAAAGCTAGACCTGATATTAAATTTATAATAATAAAACCAGCTATTTTGGTAAATTAAAGTTGTGTGGACTGTATATTATTAGGCTTTCTAGGTACAGAGAATGTAATTTTTATACAAAATTATTAGTTTATTATGAAATTTACTGGAGAGAGTTCCGGGGTTAACGCCCCCGCGGCCCGGTCTGAGACCAGGCCTCCTGGTGGATCAGAGCCTGATCAACCAGGCTGTTGCTGCTGGCTGCACGCAAACCAACATACGAGCCACAGCCCGCCTGATCCGGAACTGACTTTAGTGCTTGTTTCCCCAGCTTGAAGACTGCCAGGGTTTTGGTAATCCCCTTATGTGTGCTGGAGGCAGTTGAACAGGTCTCGGGCCCCTGACACTTATTGTATGGTTCTTAACGTGTGTGACACCCTGCTTTTCATTTGGGGGTGTGGACGTCTGCCAGTCTTTTGCTTTCGTAGGGGTGATTTTTCGTGTGCAATCGGTACTAGTCCTCTAGGATTTTCAGGTAAAATAAACATGTAAACCTCCCTCCCGCGTTCCAGGGAATACAGGTTTTAGGACCTCAGCGTTCCAATAATTGGGGGGTTTTATCTCCGTTATGCACGGGCCCTGAAGTTCTTGACATTTTCTAGGTCGGCCTTTCACCTGCCGTTGAAAGGTGCTGTTATGTGCAGGGAATATTCCCGCCTGATAGAACAAGTGCCTAAGGTGTTTATTATGGGCTTGCCCCTAGTTTTGAAGGTTCTCATTTTCCATCCTGTCATTTTTCTAGCATTTCGATTTATACATGTTATGGTTTCCTGAAGGTGAGTCCTCGGGCATGAATCACTCCCAGGTCTTTGACGTTGGTGTTTAGCTCTTTTTTGTGGCCAGAATTTGTTTTGTACTCTGATGAAGATTTAATTTCCTCATGTTTTTCCCTAAACTGGTAATTGAAATTTCTCATCGTTGAACTTCATATTGTTTTCTGCAGCCCACTGAAAGATTTGGTTGATGTCGCCTGGAGCCTTGCAAGGTGTCTGCAAGGAAAGACACTTCATGCAGATTCGGGTTCATCTGCAAGGAAGACACGGTGCTGGGGCTGACATCCTTGTCTATGTCGGATATAAGGATGAGGAACAGGATGGGAGCGAGTACTGTGGCCTTGTGGAACAGAGTTTTCACCGTAGCTGCTCGGACTTTACTGTTGACGACTACTCTCTGTGTTCTGTTAGTGGGAAATTATAGATCATCGACCGACTTTTCCTGTTATTCCTTTAGCACGCATTTGTGCGCTATTAGCCAGGGTCACACTTGTCGAAGGCTTTTGCAAAGTCTGTTATATTCCCATCTGCATTCTTTTTGTCTCTAGTGATTAGGACCTTGTCGTGGGGCCAATATTGAACGACAGGAGCGACCTTGTTCTAAAACCCAGGGTTGCCCTGGGTTGTGTAACTGGGGTTTCAAAGATGCGTGGTGATCTTGCTCTTGGACCCTTTCAAAGATTTTTTGATATGGGATGTTAGGCATTGGTTGTAGTTCTTTGCTGTTGTTTAACTGCCCCTTTGTGGAGGGGCATGTCTTTGTTTTAGTAACTGTGGGACGACCCCGTGGTCCTGCTCCCTTCCATAGGATGAAAAGCTCGTGATAGGGCTTCTTGCAGTTCTTGATAAACACAGGTTCATGAGTCTGGCCCTGGGGAAAGGTGCGGGGGCCCATGTCATTTATGCTGTTCAAGTATTTGGCCGTCAGATAACATCGGATAGGCTTGTGTTAATCAAATTTTGTGGCTCTCTCATAAAAAATTCATTTTGATCTTCGACTCTCAGTCTGGTTAGCGGCTTGCTAAAAACTGAGTCATATTGGGACTTGAGTAGCTCACTCATTTCCTTGTTGTCATCTGTGTAGGACCCATCTTGTTTAAGTAGGGGCCCAATACTGGACGTTGTTCTCGATTTTGATTTGGCATAGGAGAAGATTCTTATTAGCACTTACCATTTAATTACTGGAAGACACATAATGGTGATGGAACATACCCTGACATTACCCTAACAGATAGAATTTACAATGGTCAATGCAAAAGCTACTGTACATTATGGGTAAGCATCACTTAGCTAAGGTGTGTTGTTGGGAAGGATTCATTGAAGTCCTCTATTTTTCCATCCTGGTTGTCGAATTGTAAGAGCTTTCCACACTATTTATCCCAATTCTTCAGCAGGAAAGTGTCAGCAATTTCTAAATTACGGATTGAGGCCGATATACACCAATTGACCTTCGAGAACGCCTGATTACATTGCAATTCAGTTCAGTGTTCACACATTAAATTGAATATGGCATCACTCTCCAGCGTCACTCCACAGCTACTCTACAGGCCCCCCCCCCGCTCACTCGAAATTTCTCGAAAGGGTCAAATCAGCATATTTTATTACACAATTATAGTATTCATTTATATGTTCTACATTTAGGAAATTATGTAAAAAATTTCCACACCAGAATAAACTGGGACGAAATTAACAATAGACTATCAGACATATCCTGCGTAACAGTCATGAGCACCCTAACAAACCATACCACGGGCGGGGGTAGAACCCGCGATCAGAGAGTCTCAAAACTCCAGACCGTCGTGTTAGCCACTGGACCAGCTAGCCACAATAAGATTCGTACAACTAGGTATATTTCTACACCATAGGAAGGTTAGCATAGGCACCACTGTGACCACAAATGCAAGTTTTTACAGGTCACAGTGGTGCCTATGCTAACCTTCCTATGGTGTAGAAATATACCTAGTTGGATGAATCTTATTGTGGCTAGCTGGCCCAGTGGCTAACGCGGCGGTCTGGAGTTTTGAGACTCTCTGATCGCGGGTTCTATCCCCCGCCCGTGGTATGGTTTGTTTACATTAACTAATAGAATACTCCATTCTCTTGAATGTTCAGTAACTCATCAAAGGTGTTACAAATGTGTACAACAATAAAGCCTCTTATTTGAAATACTCATTTGTACTTCATGTTGTAATTTGTTTACTGTAATTTTTACCACTGAATATATCATTGCTTAGTTAATCTTAAGTTAATTTTAAGCCTGCCCATAATGCTCTGCATACAAGGGGCTTTTGGCATGTACACTCCACCACTGTATTTCTTTTGTACAACTATGTATCTGTGTATCATGCCTAAATAATAAATAAATAAAATAAATAAATAAATAAATAAATAAAAAAGTTCAGTCCTAGTGACTCTACAGAGAGATACCAGATATACTAAGCAAATTTCCTGAATTTGCTTGTAACAGATAAGTGAACTATAGATGTGTAGATATAAATCCATATGTATTCATGTTAACCCCTTGGGGCCTAGTTCCTGGGCCTTTTGTGTACCCGTATGCTCTTGCGCTACCGTCCACAGGATGGATATGGTGTGCACAATAAACTAGCCACTTCGGTGGCAAAATCTAATCTACAGAGAGCAAGCATAACCCCTTTGCATGAGGAAGGTAGTAGAGTGCTAGCCATGTGGAACAGCATAAACTGCACAACCCAGATCAGCAAAGTATTAGAATTGGGAGATCATGCTTGTCACGACTACAAAACCACTTTGACAGAATTACAAAAGCGTTCGAGGAAAATCAAATCGCAAATGTGATAAGCACAGGTTTTGCGAAGTCGTTTGACAAATGCTATTATGGGATGATTTCAAACAAAATGAATACCATAAGCATAACGGGGAAGGTAGGCAGATGGATTTTCACTTTTCTAACACACAGAGCACAAAGGGTAGTAGAAAACTAAACAAAATCTAGCATCAGCAAGAAAAAAAGCTTGGTCTCCCAAGGCACTGTCCTGTCACCTCTGCTGTTCCTTATCCTCATCTGCAGATGACACTAAAATCAGCATGAAAGTCATTCGGCAGAAGATACCGAAAATTTGCAAGAATCTATAAGCAGGTTTTCCAGTGAGCAGTAGATAATATGACGTTCAATGGTGATAAGTCCAGCTGCTTAGATATCGAAGGAATGAAGAACTCAAATGGGACAGTGAAAATAGAACTCAAGAGGACCATCAAATAGAACAACAGCAACAGATGAAAGACCTGACAATAATTATGTCGGAAATGAATGATATAAAATACCGACACAATGGAAATATAAACATATATGCAGCATAATGTGATCCTTTGTTGACAACGTTTCGCCCACGCAGTGGGATTTATCACGTCACAAACATTATACTGCATATGTGTTCATATTTCCAATAATTATGTCGACTGACCTTTCTTTTAAAGAATACAATAAGCCAAATGTTATGAAAGCCAGGGAGAAGGTGGGATGGATAATGAGAACTTTCAAAACTGGAGTTTACCTGGGAAATATTCTCTATAAGGATTACAATTCGGGGTTTACAGATTTTGGATATTGTGTGGTTTACATGTTTTAAAATACTAATTACAGAGGGGGCCACTAGGGCACCTAGCATGGCATTTCGGGCAGACTTAGATTAATTCTAAACTTTAAATTATTACAGATTACGGCTATTAGGCTAAGTGACTACATTATAGTTTGTGAGTTTAGCAATGTGAATGCTTTTGTTTTGGCACAATACATAGTGTCTATATTGGAGTATCATAGGCAAACATATGACTAGTTAGGATTCATTATTTTAAGATTAAGATTAGTATTTCTGTGTTTATAGTCAATGAGTGGGTGAGTGTAAGTGTGAACCACCAGGTGGTTATCATGTAGTTAGTTGACAGGGTGGATCAGGGAGATAAGATGTTTTCTAATTGTAGTTTTGAAAGTAATGAATGTGTCTGCAGTTCTAGAGTTTTCAGGTAGGATGTTCCAGATTTTAGGTCCTTTGACATACATTGAATTTTTGTAAAGGTTTAGTCGAACACGGGGAATGTCATAGAGATGTTTGTGTCGGGTGTTATGCCTGTGGGTTCTGTCACAACTATCAAGAAAGCGTTTTAGGTCAAGGTTAATATTGGAATTTAAGGTCCTGTAGATATAGATTGCACAGTAGTAAGTGGGGGAAAGTTCTGACAGGAGTAAGTTTAGATCTATGAAGAGTGGGGGGGGGGGGGGGTGTTGCCAGGGATGGGATTTAGTAATTATTCTTACTGCGGCTTTTTGTTGAGTTATTATTGGCTTTAGGTGTGTTGCTGCAGTTGATCCCCAAGCACAAATAGCATAGGAGAGGTATGGATAAATGAGTGAGTGGTATAGTGTGAGAAGGGCAGTTTGCGGCACGTAATATCGTATCTTGGAGAGGATCCTCACCGTTTTGGATACATTTTTTGTTATGTGTTGGATATGTGTTGGATATAGTGCCAATGGTGACACTTTTCAAATTGCTTGTGCTCTCTCGTTTAGAATATTGTTCAGTGTTGATGGCCCCCGTTCAGGGCAAGAAAGAAATGAGAGCTGAAACACATACAGAAATTGTTTACGCCCTCATAGAGCTAATTAAGCATTTAAATAACTGGAAGCGACCTGAAGTCCTAAATATATACTCACTGGAGCACTAGAATCAGAGATGTGTCATAATATATACCTGGAAAGTACTTGAGGGCCTTCTCCCAAATCTACGCACTGTCTTATATAACTTACTGTAGCGAGAGATATGAAAGGAAGTGCAAAATAAACCCGGTGAAAAGCAGGGGCGCCATGGGCACAATAAGAAAATACTGTATCAACATCCGTGGCCCCAGACTATTTGACATCTTACCAGAAGATATCAGAAACACTGCTGAGACAAGTGTAGAAATCTTTAATAGGATAACTGTGATGGATATTCGGGCCAGTGGGCCGCCAACAGCAACAACCTAGTTAACCGGGCAAGCACCAAACGAGCCTGGCCAAAACCCGGGCTGCGGGAGTAGAAAAACTTTTGAAACTCACCAAAGGTATATTGGTAATCGTAAATGTGAACTATCAGAATTAAAGGTTAACGGCAGGCCTATTAATGTGTCCTCCAAGTACCGAGGTATTACCATCACATGAACGTCAACAAGTGTAAACACAATAAACCAAGAATGTAAAGACAGAGGTAGAATTGTCAAAATTCTGTATTTTTACTCACATAAGACTGCTGATAGATTAATTACCATGCACCACTTTTAGTCCTGCGGCACAATAAGACCAGTGAAATTTAAAAAAAAAAATGTAGCCTTAAGAATTATTCTTGGCTGTCCTGTAGCCATTAAAATACTTAGTGCAATTTAAGATATATTTAATGTTGCTGATATGATAAGTGAAATCAATGTCATGAGAGGAGTGAATCTGCTGCCTGGTGATCAAAACAATGTTGTTCCTAGAGAATTACCTTAACATATAATTCATGGAACAAGTGAATCCAAAAGAATTCAAATAAGAGTCACGCATAAAAGTGTTTGGATTTAAGGAACTGGAGTAACCTCTTTCCTTTACCTGGATTAATTCTGATTGCCTTATAGTAACCCAAGTGATTTATGATATCGGATTTGGGGC
>NW_026500449.1:0-16368 GCF_026875155.1 Cherax quadricarinatus | reverse complement strand
TAAGACTAAATAGTGTTTTGTAAGCACGTGTGTCTTGTAAGACTTTAGTTTGTCTTGTAAGACTGTAGTGTCTCTTGTAAGACTGTAGTGTGTCTTCTAAGACTACAGTTTGTCTTGCAAGACTACAGTATGTCTTGTAAGAATGTAGTGTGTCTTGTAAGACTGAAGTGTGTCTTGTAAGACTCTAGTGTGTCTTGAGTGACTGTAGTATGTTTTGTAGGACTGTAGTGTGTCTTCTGAGACTGTAGTGTATCTTGTAAGACACTAGTGTGTCTTGTAAGACTGTAGTGTGTCTTCGAAGACTAGAGTGAGTCTTGTAAGACTGTAGTTTGTCTTGTAACACTCTAGTGTGTCTAGTAACACTGTAGTGTGTCTTGTAAGACTGTAGTGTGTCTTGAAAGACTACAGAGTGTCTTGTAAGACTGTAGTGTGTCTTGTAAGACTGTAGTGTGTCTTGCAAGATTCGACTCTGTCCTGTAAGATTGTAATGTGTCTTTTAAGACTTTACTGTGTCTTGTAAGACTCTAGTGGGTCTTGTAAGACTGTAGTGCATCTTGTAAGACCAGACTGTGTCTTGTAAGTCTGTAGTGTGTCTTTTAAGACTGTAGTGTGTCTTGTAAGATTACGCTGTGTCTTGTAAGACTGTCGTGTGTCTTGCAAGAAAGTAGTGTGTCTTGTAAGACTGTAGTGTGTCTTGTAAGAGTGCAGTGTGTCTTGTAAGACTGTAGTGTGTCTTATAAAAATGTAATGTGTCTTGTAAGACTGTAGTGTGCCTTGTAAGACTATAGTGAGTCTTATAAGACTGTAGTGTGTCTTGTAAGACTACAGTGTGTCTTTTAACACTACAGTGTGTCTTGTAAGACTGTACTGTGTCTTGTAAGACTGTAGTTTGTCTTGCAAGACTGTAGTGTGTCTTGTAAGACTGTAGTGTGTCTTGTAAGACTATAGTGTGTCTAGTAAGACTGTAGTGTGTATTGTAAGACTGTATTGTGTCTTGTAAGACTATAGTGTGTCTTGTAAGACAGTAGTGTGTCTTGTAAGACTATAGTGTGTCTTGTAAGGCTGTAGTATGTTTTGTAGGACTGTAGTGTGTCTTGTAAGACTGTAGTTTGTCTTGTAAGACTATAGTGTGTCTTGAAAGACTCTAGTGTGTCTTGTAGGACTTTAGTGTGTCTTGTAAGACAACAGTGTGTCTTGTAAGACTGTAATGTGTCTTGTAAGACTGTAGTGTCTCTTGTAAGACTGCAGTGTGTCTCGTACGACTGTAGTGTCTCTTGTAAGACAACAATATGTCTTGTAAGGCTGTAGTGTGTCTTGTAAAACTGTAGTATGTCTTGAAAGACTGTAGTGTGTCTTTTAAGACTGTAGTGTGTCTTGTAAGACTGTACTGTGTCTTGTAAGAATGTAGTGTGTCTTGTAAGACTGTAGTGTGCCTTGTAAGACTGTAGTGTGTCTTGAAAGACTGTAGTGTGTCTTGTAAGACTACAGTGTGTCTCGTAACACTACAGTGTGTCTTGTAAGACTGTAGTGTGTCTTGTAGGACTGTAGTGAGTCTTGCAAGACTGTAGTGTGTCTTGTAAGACTGTAGTGTGTCTTGTAAGACTACAGTGTCTTGTAACACTACAGTGTGTCATGTAAGACTGTTGTGTGTCTTGTAAAACTGTAGTGTGTCTTTTAAGACTGTAGTGTGTTTTGTAAGACTAGACTGTGTCTTGTAAGACTGAAGTGTGTCTTGTGAGACTGTAGTGTGTCTTGTAAGACTCTTGTTTGTCTTATAAGACTGTAGTGTGTCTTGCAAGACTAGTGTGTGTCTTGTAAGACTGTACTTTCTCTTTTAAGACTGAAGTGTGTCTTGTAAAACTGTAGCGTGTCTTTTAAGACTGTAGTGTATCTTGTAAGACTAGACTGTGTCTTGTAAGACTGTAGTTCATCTTGTAAGACCACAGTATGTTTTCTAAGACTGTAGTGTGTCTTGTAAGACTGTAGTGTGTCTTGTAAGACTGTAGTGCATCTTGTAAGACTACGGAGTGTCTTGCAAGACTGTAGTGTGTCTTGTAAGACTGTAGAGTGACTTGTAAGACTGTAGCGTGTCTTGTAAGACTGTAGTGTGTCTTGTAAGACTGTAGTGTGTCTTGTAAGATTGTAGTGTGTCTTGTAAGACTGTAGTGTGTCTTGTAAGACTAGACTGTGTCTTTGTCTTGTAAGACTGTAGTGTGTCTTGTAAGACTGAAGTGTGTCTTGCGAAATGGTAGTGTGTCTTGTAAGACTGTTGTGTTTCTTGTAAGACTACAGTGTACCTTTTAAGACTGTAGTGTACCTTGTAAGACTATAGTGCATCTTGAAAGACTGTAGTGTGTCTTGTAAGACTTTAGTGTGTCTTGTAAGACAACAGTGTGTCTTGTAAGACAGTAATGTGTCTTGTAAGACTGTAGTGTCTCTTGTAAGACTGTAGTGTGTCTCGTAAGACTGTAGTGTGTCTTTTAAGACTTTAGTGTGTCTTGTAAGACTAAATAGTGTCTTGTAAGACTACAGTGTGTCTTGTAAGACTTTAGTTTGTCTTGTAAGACTGTAGTGTCTCTTGTAAGACTGTAGTGTGTCTTCTAAGACTACAGTTTGTCTTGCAAGACTACAGTGTGTCTTGTAAGACTGTAGTGTGTCTTGTAAGACTCCAGTTTGTCTTGAGAGACTGTAGTATGTTTTGTAGGACTGTAGTGTGTTTTCTGAGACTATAGTGTATCTTGTGAGACTGTAATGTGTCTTGTACGACTGTAGTGTGTCTTGGAAGACTAGAGTGAGTCTTGTAAGACTGTAGTTTGTCTTGTAACACTCTAGTGTGTCTAGTAACACTGTAGTGTGTCTTGTAAGACTGTAGTGTGTCTTGAAAGACTACAGAGTGTCTTGTAAGACTGTAGTGTGTCTTGTAAGACTGTAGTGTGTCTTGCAAGATTAGACTCTGTCCTGTAAGATTGTAATGTGTCTTTTAAGACTTTACTGTGTCTTGTAAGACTGTAGTGGGTCTTGTAAGACTGTAGTACATCTTGTAAGACCAGACTGTGTCTTGTAAGTCTGTAGTGTGTCTTTTAAGACTGTAGTGTGTCCTGTAAGATTACGCTGTGTCTTGAAAGACTGTCGTGTGTCTTGCAAGAAGGTAGTGTGTCTTGTAAGACTGTAGTGTGTCTTGTAAGAGTGCAGTGTGTCTTGTAAGACTGTACTGTGTCTTGAAAGACTGTAGTTTGTCTTGCAAGACTGTAGTGTGTCTTGTAAGACTATAGTGTGTCTTGTAAGACTGTAGTGTGTATTGTAAGACTGTAGTGTGTCTTGTAAGACTATAGTGTGTCTTGTAAGACAGTAGTGTGTCTTGTAAGACTATAGTGTGTCTTGTAAGACTGTAGTATGTTTTGTAGGACTGTAGTGTGTCTTGTAAGACGGTAGCGTGTCTTGTAAGACTGTAGTGTGTCTTGTAAGACTGTAGTGTGTCTTTTAAGATTGTAGTGTGTCTTGTAAGACTGTAGTGCATCTTGTAAGACTACAGTGTGTCTTTTAAGACTGTAGTGAGTCTTGTAAGACTGTAGTGTTTCTTGTAAGACTGTAGTGTGTCTTTTAAGACTGTAGAGTCTTGTAAGACTGTAGTGTATCTTGTAAGATTGTAGTGCATCTTGTAAAAGTATAGAGTGTCTTGAAAGACTCTAGCATGTCTTGTAAGACTACAGTGTGTCTTGTAAGGCTGTAGTGGGTCTTGTAAGACTTTAGTGTGTCTTGTAAGACTGTAGTGTGTCTTGTAAGACTGCAGCGTGTCTTGTAAGACTGCAGTGTGTCTTGTAAGACTATAGTGAGTCTTGAAAGACTACAGTGTGTCTTGTAAGACTATAGTGTGTCTTGTAAGACTGGTGTGTGTCTTGTAAGACTGTAGAGTGTCTTGTAAGACAGTAGCGTGTCTTTTAAGACTGTAGTGTGTCTTGTAAGACTGAAGTGTGTCTTGTAAGACTGTAGTGTGTCTTGTAAGACTGTAGTGTGTCTTGTACGACTCTAGTGTGTCTTGTACGACTCTAGTGTGTCTTGTATGAATGTAGTGTGTCTTCTAAGACTGTAGTGTGTCTTGTAAGACTGTAGTGTGTCTTGGAAGACTAGAGTGAGTCTTGTAAGACTGTAGTTTGTCTTGTAACACTCTAGTGTGTCTAGTAACACTGTAGTGTGTCTTGTAAGACTGTAGTGTGTCTTGTAAGACTACAGAGAGTATTGTAAGACTATAGTGTGTCTTGTAAGACCATAGTGTGTCTTGCAAGATTAGACTCTCTCATGTAAGATTGTAATGTGTCTTTTAAGACTTTACTGTGTCTTGTAAGACTGAAGTGGGTCTTGTAATACTGTAGTGTATCTTCTAAGACCAGACTGTGTCTTGTAAGACTGTAGTGTGTCTTGTAATATTACACTGTGTCTTGAAAGACTGTAGTGTGTCTTGTAAGAAGGTAGTGCTTCTTGTAAGACTGTATTGTGTCTTGTAAGAGTGCAGTGTGTCTTGTAAGACTGTAGTGTGTCTTATAAGACTGTAGTGTGTCTTGTAAGACTGTAGTGTGTCTTGTAAGACTGTAGTGTGTCTTATAAGTCTGTAGTGTGTCTTGTAAGACTATAGTGTGTCTTGTAAGACTGTAGTGTGTCTTGTAAGACTGTAGTGTGTCTTGTAAGACTGTAGTTTGTCTTGCAAGACTGTAGTGTGTCTTGTAAGACTATATTGTGTCTTGTAAGACTGTAGTGTGTATTGTAAGACTGTAGTGTGTCTTGTAAGACTATAGTGTGTCTTGTAAGACTGTAGTGTGTCTTGTAAGACTATATTGTGTCTTGTAAGACAGTAGTATGTCTTTTAAGATTGTAGTGTGTCTTGTAGGACTATAGTGAGTTTTGTAAGACTGTAGTGCATCTTATAAGACTACAGAGTGTCTTGTAAGACTGTAGTGTGTCTTGTAAGACTGTAGTGTGTCTTGTAAGATTGTAGTGTGTCTTGTAAGACTGTAGTGTGTCTTGTAAGACTGTAGTGTGTCTTGTAAGACTTTAGTGCATCTTATAAGACTACAGAGTGTCTTGTAAGACTGTAGTGTGTCTTGTAAGACTGTAGTGTGTCTTGTAAGATTGTAGTGTGTCTTGTAAGACTGTAGTGTGTCTTGTAAGACTAGACTGTGTCTTGCAGGACTTTAGTTTGTCTTGTAAGACTGTAGTGTGTCTTGTAAGACTGTAGTGAGTCTTGCGAGATAGTAGTGTGTCTTGTAAGACTGTTGTGTTTCTTGTAAGACTACAGTGCACCTTTTAAGACTGTAGTGTACCTTGTAAGACTATAGTGCATCTTGAAAGACTGTAGTATGTCTTGTAAGACTTTAGTGTGTCTTGTAAGACAACAGTGTGTCTTGTAAGACAGTAATGTGTCTTGTAAGACTGTAGTGTCTCTTGTAAGACTGTAGTGTGTCTCGTAAGACTGTAGTGTGTCTTTTAAGACTTTAGTGTGTCTTGTAAGACTAAATAGTGTCTTGTAAGACTACAGTGTGTCTTGTAAGACTTTAGTTGTCTTGTAAGACTGTAGTGTCTCTTGTAAGACTGTAGTGTGTCTTCTAAGACTACAGTTTGTCTTGCAAGACTACAGTGTGTCTTGTAAGACTGTAGTGTGTCTTGTAAGACTCCAGTTTGTCTTGAGAGACTGTAGTATGTTTTGTAGGACTGTAGTGTGTTTCTGAGACTATAGTGTATCTTGTGAGACTGTAATGTGTCTTGTACGACTGTAGTGTGTCTTGGAAGACTAGAGTGAGTCTTGTAAGACTGTAGTTTGTCTTGTAACACTCTAGTGTGTCTAGTAACACTGTAGTGTGTCTTGTAAGACTGTAGTGTGTCTTGAAAGACTACAGAGTGTCTTGTAAGACTGTAGTGTGTCTTGTAAGACTGTAGTGTGTCTTGCAAGATTAGACTCTGTCCTGTAAGATTGTAATGTGTCTTTTAAGACTTTACTGTGTCTTGTAAGACTGTAGTGGGTCTTGTAAGACTGTAGTACATCTTGTAAGACCAGACTGTGTCTTGTAAGTCTGTAGTGTGTTTTTTAAGACTGTAGTGTGTCCTGTAAGATTACGCTGTGTCTTGAAAATGTCGGTGTTTTGCAAAAAGGTAGGGGTTCTTGAAAGATGTAGTGTTCTTGTAAGAGTGCAGTGTGTCTTGAAAGACGTACTGTGTTTTAAAAGACTGTATTTGTCTTCAAACTGTAGTGTGCTTTAAGACTATGTGTGTCTTGAAGACTTGTGTGATTGTAAGACTGATGTGCTTGTAAGACATAGGTGTCTTGTAAGACAGTAGGTGTCTTGTAAGACTATAGTGTGTCTTGAAAGACGTAGTATTTTTGTGGGGACTGTAGTGTGTCTTGTAAGACGGTAGCGGGGTCTTGAAAGACTGTAGTGTGTCTTGTAAGACTGTGGGTTTTCCCTTTTAAAGATTGTGTGTGTCTTGAAAGACTGTAGTGCATCTTGTAAACTACAGTGTGTCTTTTAAGACTGTAGTGAGTCTTGTAAACGTAGTGTTTCTTGAAAAGACTGTAGTGTGTTTTTTTAAGACTGTAGAGTCTTGTAAAAACTGTAGTGTATCTTGTAAGATTGTAGTGCATCTTGTAAAATATAGAGTGTCTTGAAAGACTCTAGCGTCTTGTAAGACTAACAGTGTGTCTTGTAAGGCTGTAGTGGGCCCTTGTAAGACTTTAGTGTGTCTTGTAAGACTGTAGTGTGTCTTGTAAGACTGCAGCGTGTCTTGTAAGACTGCAGTGTGTCTTGTAAGACTATAGTGAGTCTTGAAAGGACTACAGTGTGTCTTGTAAGACTATAGTGTGTCTTGTAAGACGGGTGTGTGTCTTGAAAAGACTGTAGAGTTCTTGTAAGACAGTAGCGTGTTTTTAAGACTGTAGTGTGTCTTGTAAGACTGAAGTGTGTCTTGTAAGACTGTAGTGTGTCTTGTAAGACTGTAGTGTGTCTTGTACGACTCTAGTGGGGTTTGTACGACTCTAGTGTGTCTTGTATGAATGTAGTGTGTCCTTCTAAGACTGTAGTGTGTCTTGTAAGACTGTAGTGTATCTTGTAAGACTAGACTGTGCTTGTAAGACTGTACTGTGTCTTGTAAGACTGTATTGTGTCTTGAAAGAGTGTAGTGTGTCTTGTAAGACTGTAGTGTGTCTTGTAAGACTGTAGTGTGTCTTGTAAGACTGTAGTGTGTCTTGAAAGACTCTAGTGTGTCTTGTATGAATGTAGTGTGTCTTGTAAGACTGTAGTGTGTCTTGTAAGACTGTAGTGTATCTTGTAAGACTAGACTGTGCTTGTAAGACTATACTGTGTGTTGTAAGACTGTATTGTGTCTTGAAAGACTGTAGTGTGTCTTGTAAGACTGTAGTGCATCTTATAAGACTACAGTATGTTTTCTAAGGCTATAGTGTGTCTTGTAAGACTGTAGTGTGTCTTGTAAGACTGTAGTGCGTCTTGTAAGACTACAGAGTGTTTTGTAAGACTGTAGTGTGTCTTGTTAGACTGTAGAGTGACTTGAATGACTGTAGCGTGTCTTGAAAGACTATTGTGTGTCTTGTAAGACTGTAGTGAGTCTTGTAAGATTGTAGTGTGTCTTGTAAAACTGTAGTGTGTCTTGAAAGACTAGACTGTGTCTTTTAGTACTGTAGTTTGTCTTGTAAAACTATAGTGTGTCTTGTAAGACTGTAGTGTGTATTGTAAGACTGTAGTGTGTCTTGTAAGACTATAGTGTGTCTTGTAAGACAGTAGTGTGTCTTGTAAGACTGTAGTGTGTCTTGGAAGACTGTAGTATGTTTTGTAGGACTGTAGTGTGTCTTGTAAGACTGTAGTGTGTCTTGTAAGACGGTAGCGTGTCTTGTAAGACTGTAGTGTGTCTTGTAAGACTGTAGTCTGTCTTTTAAGATTGTAGTGTGTCTTGTAAGACTGTACTGTGTCTTGTAAGACTAGACTGTGTCTTGTATTACTGTAGTGAGTCTTGTAAGACTGTAGTGTGTCTTGTAAGACTGTAGTGTGTCTTGTGAGACTGTAGTGTGTCTTGTAAGACTGTAGGGGTTCTTATAACACAACAGTGTGCCTTTAAAGACTGTAGTGTACCTTGTAAGACTACAGTGTCTCTTGTAAGACTGTAGTGTGTCTCGTACGACTGTAGTGTGTCTTTTAAGACTTTAGTGTGTCTTGTAAGACTAAATAGTGTCTTGTAAGACTACAGTATGTCTTGTAAGACTTTAGTGTGTCTTGTAAGACTGTAGTGTGTCTTGTAAGACTGTAGTGTGTCTTCTAAGACTACAATTTGTCTTGCAAGACTACAGTGTGTCTTGTAAGACTGTAGTGTGTCTTATAAGACTCTAGTGTGTTTTAAGAGACCGTAGTATGTTTTGTAGGACAGTAGTGTGTCTTCTGAGACTGTAGTGTGTCTTGTAAGACTGTAGTGTGTCTTGTAAGACTGTAGTGTGTCTTGGAAGACTAGAGTGAGTCTTGTAAGACTGTAGTTTGTCTTGTAACACTCTAGTGTGTCTAGTAACACTGTAGTGTGTCTTGTAAGACTGTAGTGTGTCTTGTAAGACTACAGAGTGTCTTGTAAGACTGTAGTGTGTCTTGTAAGACCATAGTGTGTCTTGCAAGATTAGACTCTGTCCTGTAAGATTGTAAAGTGTCTTTTAAGACTTTACTGTGTCTTGTAAGACTGAAGTGGGTCTTGTAATACTGTAGTGTATCTTGTAAGACCAGACTGTGTCTTGTAAGACTGTAGTGTGTCTTGTATCACTGCAGTGTGTCTTGTAATATTAGGCTGTGTCTTATAAGACTGTAGTGTGTCTTGCAAGAAGGTAGTGTGTCTTGTAAGACTGTATTGTGTCTTGTAAGAGTGCAGTGTGTCTTGTAAGACTGTAGTGTGTCTTATAAGAATGTAGTGTGTCTTGTAAGACTGTAGTGTGCCTTCTAAGACTGTAGTGTATCTTATAAGACTGCAATGTGTCTTGTAAGACTACAGTGTGTCTTGTAACACTACAGTGTGTCTTGTAAGACTGTAGTGTGTCTTGTAAGACTGTAGTTTGTCTTGCAAGACTGTAGAGTGTCTTGTAAGACTGTAGTGTGTCTTGTAAGACTGTAGTTTGTCTTGCAAGACTGTAGTGTGTCTTGTAAGACTATAGTGTGTCTTCTAAGACTGTAGGGTGTCTTGTAAGACTATAGTGTGTCTTGTAAGACTGTAGTATGTCTTTTAAGATTGTAGTGTGTCTTGTAAGACTGTAGTGTGTCTTGTAAGACTAGACTGTGTCTTGTAGGACTGTAGTGAGTCTTGTAAGACTGTAGTGTGTTTTGTAAGACTGTAGTGTGTCTTGTGAGACTATAGTGTGTCTTGTAAGACTGTAGTGTTTCTTGTAAGACTACAGTGTGCCTTGAAAGACTGTAGTGTACCTTGTAAGACTACAGTGTGTCTTGTAAGACTGTAGTGTGTCTTGTAAGACTGTAGTGTGTCTTGTAAGACTATAGTGTGTCTTGAAAGACTCTAGTGTGTCTTGTAAGAGTTTAGTGTGTCTTTTAAGACAACAGCGTGTCTTGTAAGACTGTAATGTGTCTTGTAAGACTGTAGTGTCTCTTCTAAGACTGCAGTGTGTCTCGTACGACTGTAGTGTGTCTTGTAAGACTACAGTATGTTTTCTGAGACTGTAGTGTGTCTTGTAAGACTGTAGTGTGTCTTGTAAGACTGTAGTTCATCTTATAAGACTACAGAGTGTCTTGTAAACTGTAGTGTGTCTTGTAAGACTGTAGTGTGTCTTGTAAGATTGTAGTGTGTCTTGTAAGACTGTAGTGTGTCTTGTAAGACTAGACTGTGTCTTGTAATACTGTAGTTTGTCTTGTAAGACTGTAGGTGTCTTGTAAGACTGTAGTGAGTCTTGCGAGAGGTAGTGTGTCTTGTAAGACTGTTGTGTTTCTTGTAAACTACAGTGCACCTTTTAAGACTGTAGTGTACCTTGTAGACTATAGTGCTCTTGAAAGACTGTAGTGGTTTTGTAAGTTTTTAGTGTGTCTTGAAAGACAACATGTTCTTTAAGACAGTAAGTTTTGAAAGACTGTATGTCTCTTGTAAACTGTAGTGTGTTCGTACACTGTGTGTGTCTTTAAAGACTTTGGGGGTCTTGTAAGACAAAATAGGTTTTGAAAGACTACAGGTGTTTGTAAAACTTTATTTTTTGTCTTGTAAGACTGTAGTGTCCTTTAAGACGTAGGGGGCTTCTAAACACTTTGTCTTGCAAGACAATATGTCTTGAAAGGGAATGTAGTGTGTCTTGTAAGACTGTAGTGTTCTTGAAACTCTAGGGTTTTGATGACTGTAGTATTTTTTAGGACTGTAGTGGTCTTCTGAGCTTAGTGTATCTTGAAAGACACTAGTGTGTCTTGTAGACTGTATTTTCTTCGAAGACTAGAGTGAGTCTTGTAAGAGTAGTTTGTCTTGAAACACTCTTGTGTCTAGTAACCTGTAGGTGTCTTGTAAGACTTAGTGTGTCTTGAAAGACTACAGAGTGTCTTGTAAGACTGTAGTGTGTCTTGTAAGACTGTAGTGTGTCTTGCAAGATTCGACTCTGTCCTGTAAGATTGTAATGTGTCTTTTAAGACTTTACTGTGTCTTGTAAGACTGTAGTGGGTCTTGTAAGACTGTAGTGCATCTTGTAAGACCAGACTGTGTCTTGTAAGTCTGTAGTGTGTCTTTTAAGACTGTAGTGTGTCTTGTAAGATTACGCTGTGTCTTGTAAGACTGTCGTGTATCTTGCAAGAAAGTAGTGTGTCTTGAAAAGACTGTAGTGTGTCTTGTAAGAGTGCAGTGTGTCTTGTAAAGACTGTAGTGTGTCTTATAAAAATGTAATGTGTCTTGTAAGACTGTAGTGTGCCTTTTAAGACTATAGTGAGTCTTATAAGACTGTAGTGTGTCTTGTAAGACTACAGTGTGTCTTTTAACACTACAGTGTGTCTTGTAAGACTGTAGTGTGTCTTGTAAGACTGTAGTGTGTCTTGTAAGACTGTAGTGTGTCTTGTAAGACTGTAGTGTGTCTTGTAAGACTATAGTGTGTCTAGTAAGACTGTAGTGTGTCTAGTAAGACTGTATTGTGTCTTGTAAGACTATAGTGTGTCTTGTAAGACAGTAGTGTGTCTTGTAAGACTATAGTGTGTCTTGTAAGGCTGTAGTATGTTTTGTAAGACTGTAGTGTGTCTTGTAAGACTGTAGTGTGTCTTGTAAGACTATAGTGTGTCTTGAAAGACTCTAGTGTGTCTTGTAGGACTTTAGTGTGTCTTGTAAGACTATAGTGTGTCTTGTAAGACTGTAATGTGTCTTGAAAGGGACTGTAGTGTCTCTTGTAAGACTGCAGTGTGTCTCGTACGACTGTAGTGTCTCTTGTAAGACAACAATATGTCTTGTAAGGCTGTAGTGTGTCTTGAAAAACTGTAGTATGTCTTGAAAGACTGTAGTGTGTCTTTTAAGACTGTAGTGTGTCTTGTAAGACTGTACTGTGTCTTGTAAGAATGTAGTGTGTCTTGTAAGACTGTAGTGTGCCTTGTAAGACTGTAGTGTGTCTTGAAAGACTGTAGTGTGTCTTGTAAGACTACAGTGTGTCTCGTAACACTACAGTGTGTCTTGTAAGACTGTAGTGGGGTCTTGTAGGACTGTAGTGAGTCTTGCAAGACTGTAGTGTGTCTTGTAAGACTGTAGTGTGTCTTGTAAGACTACAGTGTCTTGTAACACTACAGTGTGTCATGTAAGACTGTTGTGTGTCTTGTAAAACTGTAGTGTGTCTTTTAAGACTGTAGTGTGTTTTGTAAGACTAGACTGTGTCTTGTAAGACTGAAGTGTGTCTTGTGATACTGTAGTGTGTCTTGCAAGACTAGTGTGTGTCTTGTAAGACTGTACTTTCTCTTTTAAGACTGAAGTGTGTCTTGTAAAACTGTAGCGTGTCTTTTAAGACTGTAGTGTATCTTGTAAGACTAGACTGTGTCTTGTAAGACTGTAGTGCATCTTGTAAGACTGTAGTGTGTCTTGTAAGACTGTAGTGTGTCTTGTAAGACTGTAGTGTGTCTTGTAAGACTGTAGTGCATCTTGTAAGACTACGGAGTGTCTTGTAAGACTGTAGTGTGTCTTGTAAGACTGTAGAGTGACTTGTAAGACTGTAGCGTGTCTTGTAAGACTGTAGTGTGTCTTGTAAGACTGTAGTGTGTCTTGTAAGATTGTAGTGTGTCTTGTAAGACTGTAGTGTGTCTTGTAAGACTAGACTGTGTCTTTGTCTTGTAAGACTGTAGTGTGTCTTGTAAGACTGAAGTGTGTCTTGCGAAATGGTAGTGTGTCTTGTAAGACTGTTGTGTTTCTTGTAAGACTACAGTGTACCTTTTAAGACTGAAGTGTACCTTGTAAGACTATAGTGCATCTTGAAAGACTGTAGTGAGTCTTGTAAGACTTTAGTGTGTCTTGTAAGACAACAGTGTGTCTTGTAAGACAGTAATGTGTCTTGTAAGACTGTAGTGTCTCTTGTAAGACTGTAGTGTGTCTCGTACGACTGTACTGTGTCTTTTAAGACTTTAGTGTGTCTTGTAAGACTAAATAGTGTCTTGTAAGACTACAGTGTGTCTTGTAAGACATTAGTGTGTCTTGTAAGACTGTAGTGTGTCTTGTAAGACTGTAGTGTGTCTTCTAAGACTACAATTTGTCTTGCAAGACTACAGTGTGTCTTGTAAGACTGTAGTGTGTCTTGTAAGACTCTAGTGTGTCTTGAGAGACTGTAGTATGTTTTGTAGGACTGTAGTGTGTCTTCTGAGACTGTAGTGTGTCTTGTAAGACTGTAGTGTGTCTTGTAAGACTGTAGTGTGTCTTGGAAGACTAGAGTGAGTCTTGTAAGACTGTAGTTTGTCTTGTAACACTCTAGTGTGTCTAGTAACACTGTAGTGTGTCTTGTAAGACTGTAGTGTGTCTTGTAAGACTACAGAGTGTATTGTAAGACTGTAGTGTGTCTTGTAAGACTGTAGTGTGTCTTGCAAGATTAGACTCTGTCATGTAAGATTGTAATGTGTCTTTTAAGACTTTACTGTGTCTTGTAAGACTGAAGTGGGTCTTGTAATACTGTAGTGTATCTTGTAAGACCAGACTGTGTCTTGTAAGACTGTAGTGTGTCTTGTAATATTACACTGTGTCTTGAAAGACTGTAGTGTGTCTTGTAAGAAGGTAGTGCTTCTTGTAAGACTGTATTGTGTCTTGTAAGAGTGCAGTGTGTCTTGTAAGACTGTAGTGTGTCTTATAAGAATGTAGTGTGTCTTGTAAGACTGTAGTGTGTCTTGTAAGACTGTAGTGTGTCTTATAAGTCTGTAGTGTGTCTTGTAAGACTACAGTGTGTCTTGTAACACTACAGTGTGTCTTGTAAGACTGTAGTGTGTCTTGTAAGACTGTAGTTTGTCTTGCAAGACTGTAGTGTGTCTTGTAAGACTATAGTGTGTCTTGTAAGACTGTAGTGTGTATTATAAGACTGTAGTGTGTCTTGTAAGACTATAGTGTGTCTTGTAAGACTGTAGTGTGTCTTGTAAGACTATAGTGTGTCTTGTAAGACAGTAGTATGTCTTTTAAGATTGTAGTGTGTCTTGTAGGACTGTAGTGATTTTTGTAAGACTGTAGTGCATCTTATAAGACTACAGAGTGTCTTGTAAGACTGTAGTGTGTATTGTAAGACTGTAGTGTGTCTTGTAAGATTGTAGTGTGTCTTGAAAGACTGTCGTGTGTCTTGCAAGAAGGTAGTGTGTTTGTAAGATGTATGTGTCTTTAGAGTGCAGGTGTCTTGTAAGATGTACTGTGTTTTGAAAAGTTGTAGTTTGTTTGCAAATGTAGTGTGTCTTGTAAGACTATGGTGTCTTGTAAGACTGTAGTGTGTATTGAAAGCTGTAGTGTGTCTTTGTAAGACTTGTGTGTTTGAAAGACATAGTGTGTTTGTAAGACTATAGTGTGTCTTGTAAGATGTGTATTTTTTGTGGACTGTAGTGTGTCTTGAAAGACGGTGCGTGTCTTGAAAAAAAATGTAGTGTGTCTTGTAAGACTGTAGTGTGTTTTTAAATTGTAGGTGTCTTGTAGACGTAGTGTGCTTGAAAGACAGACTTTGTTTGAGGATTAGGGAGTTTGAAAGGGCTGTAATTTTTTCCCCTTGAAAGACTGTAGTGTGTCTTGTGAGACTGTAGTGTGTCTTGTAAGACGTGTGTTTCTTGTAAGACTACAGTGTCCTTGAAAAATATAGGCCCTTGTAAGATACAGTGTTCTTGTAAGACGTAGTATGACTTGTAAGACTGTAGTGGTCTTGTAAGACATGTGTGTTTTGAAAACTTAGTGTTCTTGTAAGATTTTAGTGTGTTTGAAAGAAACAGTGTGTTTTGTAAGACTGTATGTGTCTTTTAAGACTGTAATGTCTTTGTAAGACTGCAGTGTGTCCGTACATATAGTGTCTCTTGTAAGCAAGGGTGTGTCTTGTAAGGCGTAGGTTTTTGTAAAACTGTGTATGTCTTAAAAAGCTGTAGGGTCTTTTAAGACTGTAGTGTGTTTGTAAGACTGTAGTGTGTTTGAAAAATGTGTGTGTCTTGAAGACTGTATTGGCCTTGTAAACGTAGTGTTCTTGAAAGACTTAGATGCTTTAAGATACAGTGGTCTCGTAACACTACAGTGTGCTTGAAAGATGTAGTGTGTTTGAAAGGGCTGTAGTGTGTTTTGCAAGACTGTAGTGTGTCTTGTAAGACTGTAGTGTGTTTGTAAGACACAGTGTCTTGTAACACACAGTGTGTATGTAAGAGTTGTGTGTTTGTAAACTGCAGGGGTTTTTTTAAGATGAGTGTTTTTTGAAAGACTAGACTGTGTCGTAAGACTGAAGTGTGTTTGTGGATGTAGTGTGTTTTTAAGACTCTTGTTTGCTTTGAACTGTAGTGTGTCTTGCAGACTGTGTTGTCTTGTAAGACTGTACTTTCTTTTTTGTGAATGTGTTTGTAAAACTGTAGTGCATCTTGTAAGACTACAGAGTGTCTTGAAAGACTGTAGTGTTTTCTTGTAAGACTGTAGAGTGACTTGTAAGACTGTAGCGTGTCTTGTAAGACTGTAGTGTGTCTTCTAAGATTGTAGTGTGTCTTGTAAGACTGTAGTGTGTCTTGTAAGACTAGACTGTGTCTTGTAGGACTGTAGTTTGTCTTGCAAGACTGTAGTGTGTCTTGTAAGACTGTAGTGCATCTTGTAAGACTACAGAGTGTCTTGTAAGACTGTAGTTTGTCTTGTAAGACTGTAGAGTGACTTGTAAGACTTTTTTTAGCTTTGTCTTGTAAGACTGTAGTGTGTCTTGTAAGACTGTAGTGTGTCTTGTAAGACTAGACTGTGTCTTGTAGGACTGTAGTTTGTCTTGTAAGACTGTAGTGTGTCTTGTAAGACTGTAGTGTGTCTTGCAAAATAGTAGTGTGTCTTGAAAAGACTGTTGGTTTTCTTGTAAGATACATTGTACCTTTTAAGACTGTAGTGTACCTTGAAAGGGACATAGTGCATCTTGAAAGACTGTAGTGAGTCTTGTAAGACTTTAGTGTGTCTTGTAAGACAACAGTGTGTCTTGTAAGACAGAAATGTGTCTTGTAAGACTGTAGTGTCTCTTGTAGGACTGTAGTGTGTCTGTACGACTTATGTGTGTCTTTAAGACTTTAGTGTGTCTTGTAAGACTAAATAGTGTCTTGTAAGACTACAGTGTGTCTTGTAAGACTTTAGTGTGTCTTGTAAGACTGTAGTGTGTCTTGTAAGACTGTAGTGTGTCTTCTAAGACTCAATTGTCTTGCAAGACTACAGTGTGTCCTGTAAGACTGTAGTGTGTCTTGTAAGACTCTAGTGTGTCTTGAGAGACTGTAGTATGTTTTGTAGGACTGTAGTGTGTCTTCTGAGACTGTAGTGTGTCTTGTAAGACTGTAGTGTTCTTGTAAGACTGTAGTGTGTCTTGGAAGACTAGAGTGAGTCTTGTAAGATTATAGTTTGTCTTGTAACACTTTAGTGTGTCTAGTAACACTGTAGTGTGTCTTGTAAGACTGTAGTGCGTCTTGTAAGACTACAGGTGTCTTGTAAGACTGTAGTGTGTCTTGTAAGACTGTAGTGTGTCTTGCAAGATTAGACTCTGTCCTGTAAGATTGTAATGTGTCTTTTAAGACTTTACTGTGTCTTGTAAGACTGAAGTGGGTCTTGTAATACTGTAGTGTATCTTGTAGGACCAGATGTGCCTGTAAGACTGGTGTTTTTGAAAGGACTGTGTGTGTTTGAAATATTACGCTGTTTTTGTAAGAGTGTAGTTTTTCTTGTAAA